>VZTD01005508.1:450841-521289 GCA_013397725.1 Rhagologus leucostigma | reverse complement strand
GGATCCTCCCGGGAAAACCGGAGGAGCCCGGCCCGGCCCCTCGGCCCCCGGCCGCTCTCCGAGGTCAGACCGCTGTGAGAGGTGACGGCGGTGGGGGTGGGCCCGCGTGAGCACGGCCCCGCCGCAGAGGTGAAGCTCAAAACCACCCGGTGTCTTGGAAATGAAGTATAAAACTTCCAGTGGGAACACCTGCTTTCAGAGTTAATTGCTCGGATTTTACCCAGGCCGAATAAGTCCATTAATGAAGAACAAGCTAATATTTTTGAATGCTTTGTCATAATTCTTAGAGAAGCTCGTGACAAAGTTTTTATGCTCCCTTTCCCTATGGGCAGCCTGCAGATCCCTGTGTGGCTGAGATCCCCAGAGCGGGACAAAACGCCCGGGTAGCAGAGGTGATACAAGGAGAAATGAGCTGTACAGAACAGGGTTGCTCTGGCTATCAATACTGAAAGGAATCCCCCTTAGACATCATTAATCATCTTTCCCCCCGTTACCTCATGAAACAAGGTATTGAAGGACCCTTCCTTCTTCTGCATCCAGGGTGATTCCTGCATCCGTGGTGCGTTTTGCATCTGGAAGGGGAGAACCATGGCTGTGAATACACGGAAGCATCCCCTGGGGATTCCGCCACCATCTGAAAACGACTGGCCAAAGGATGAGGAAGATTTCTTCCTGCTGGATCCTGATCGAGAGCGTGATGCATTGCCGCAGCCCTTCAGGATGATCAGCAAACTGGTGATGCAGGTTTTTGAGAGTGCTATGGAGATCATTGAAAGCAGGGAGATGCTCCGAGAAGCACAAAAACTAAAGGTCCAGCCCAAAAAGTGCTTTCCTACAGCTGAATTCCAGGTACAGAGCCTCTCACAGCAGACATAGCCTTAACCACCATAGCAGATTTTGTCATTCTTCTGTTCGTGACCTTGCTCAGAATCCACCACCATCCCAGTGGTTTGCTTTAAAAGCCTGCAGCTTCTAAGCTTGTCTGACAGGTTCTGCTTCCCACTCGACTATCACACCTCTCTGAAAAGAGAGAAGCAGGTATTAAACACTAAATTCACCTTCTGCTTCCCAGGCTGGCTCCACCCTTGTTTGCTGAGGAGAAGGTAATTAGTCAGGAGCACGCAAGTGGGCAAGCTCAGCTCTGTGTTATGGTGAATACTCCAATGGGAGCAGAATGACAGTGCTGCCTTCCCCACTATCATGTGGGGGTGTCCAGGAGGATACTCTGGTGTCTGCTGGCGTTCTGTGATTGCCTGCAGGAGTTCAGCATCCCATCACAGCTCCGCACTAGAATGGAAGAGCTGAATGTGCCCGAGTTCCTGGCCTTTAAAGCCCCTTCTGTTTGTGGGAAGGGGAAAGGTGGGAGAAAACTTTCTCATTCTTAACACAGACCAGTCTCTGTGACAGAGATGAGAGACCCTCCCCTGCTCTTCTGGGGAAAGCACTTATCAAAATTTTCCCTTGTAGAATAAATCAGCACTTTCTGGGGAAAAGGCCAGGAATATATCATTAGTATGGCTGATGTATCCTCCTCTGAGAAGGCAGTCGGGTACACTCATCTTTTCTGTTTCTTGGTAGGTAACTGAAAGAGCCAATTGCCTTGCAGTGTCTGGAAAATACGTCTTTGTTGGTTTGTCTGAGGGTCTGTCTGCCTTCAACACGTGTGACTTCAAGGATGTCTGTGCTTGGGATGCAGCCAAGACAGAGATCTGTGCCATCCACGCCTTGGATTTGGGGAATGAGTGCCATGTCCTGCTTGCTGTGGATGAAATGGGTTAGTGTGACGGGGATTTCCTTGCCCTAGCTGGGGATAACTGTGCTCCGGAGCTGAACTGGCAGCTGCACTACAGAAGAGTGCTGGATCAGGAGGAGCATTAGGGTGGCTGATTTCCTAGAAAGCCCTGCAAAGAGGGCGTTAGATAGCTGACAGATTGTAGGGTGACAGGGTGGCCCTGGGGCCTTGTGATGAGCAGAGGGTGTGGGTTTGGTGGCCTCTCTGGAGCAGCAGAGGCAGGTGCAGAGCTGAGGATGAAGCACAGTAAAATTCAGGAACATCTTGGGCTGGACAGAAAGAACTATTGCTCGGTACGACCTCCTGCCTGTGACCTGTTCCTGCACCTGTAATAGTTTGTTGGTTCATCTGAAACTCATCAATTCTGGCGGAGATCCTTTTCAGACTTGCTTATCCGTCTCTGTGCACAATCAAATGTTTACTGCTGCTGGCATAAGGAAGCCAGCAAAAGTTTAGTGCTGGAAACAGTGGGATATTGTTCCTTGGGCCCAGGAAATAACGTGGTCCTGTTCACTCTCTGCACATGTCGTAACAGCCATCTCCCAAGAGCATGGCTAACACTCATTCACTTTTCTCTCCCTCCTCCTGATACTTCTGTATTTCTGTTTCAGGGCTTGTCTGGCTCTTCTGCTTTCACAAGGAAAGCTTCCTGCTCGTTAAAATCCTGAACGAAGTGGTGAGTACTGAGCTAATTCCATAGACACTGGGCACAGGCTGGGAAGCAATCAATTGTGAAGAGTACTAATTGCCCTCAGAAATTTATCCATAGGCAGCAGCACTCCAAGACTGCTGCCCAATATTTATTCTTGTTCTTCCAACAATCTGCCTGGCCTTCAGCCTGTTGAGAACTGTGTAAGGCCACGGAGCTCTCTGAATCAGTGATCTTGCTTTGACGCCAGCCTGTTTTCCCTTGGCAGGAGGATATCAGCCAGCGAAGCACTTGTGTGGAGCAGGTGCTGTCCAGGGGAGGTGATTATGCAGGAATCCTGCTGCAAGGCAAGTGCAGGAACATGCTGTGTTTGGAGACTCTTGTGGTCTAACAGAGGGGCAGCAGCAATGTTTTTAAAATGCTGCAAGCGGTCTGGGTACCCAGGGATCGTGTCATAACCCTCCCAGTTCCTCCTCCAGCTTAGAGAGCTGCCCCTGCCTCTCCCTGGCCCCTCCTTGGTGTGGATCAGGACTGATCCCAACAGTGAGCTGTCTGGAACTGGTCAGTGCAGTTCCCACCTCCCAGGAGACTCAGTGAGAGCAGGTTTCCCTCTCTCCAGAAGGACCAAACTCAGTTCTTCCTCTGGTTTGCTATGGCTCACTTTTACACTGGAAAGATGTAGACCTGAAGAATTTTTTCTGCAAACACAGGCCAGAGAGCACAGAGAACCCCTAAAAACACTACAAGAAACTCCTTGCTACTACATTCTCCTGTTTCATGGCAGCTGAATCCATGGCAGGCAGGTTTTCTGGACCCGTGTTTGGTGGAATCTGCCTGGACACATGCTGAGAAGGAAACATGTAGCATCCACAGAGAACTAATGTGAGACCATGTCTCACTTTCCGCTTCCTACTCTACTACTCAGAGGCTACAAGTCAGATTCTTGACTGAGTAGCTTCATGGAGTTTCTTTGGTGGATGTGGGACCTTGAGGAGATGAACTGGAGGCTGAGAAGTCAGTCTCAGTCAACATGTCAGACCTTAAGTGGGAGGAGAGGTGGGCTGCATGGAGTTCACAGAGACTTTATACTTCAAAAAATGCACAAATCTTCTTATAAGAATATAAGATAACAGAGGCTGCTTGCCTAAAAGACCTTTTCTCCTCATTTCCAATTGCTTAACATGGTTTCCCAATGCAGACAGCACAAAAGCTTGGCTGGAGATCTACCAATTGCCTAAGGATTCCTGGCTGACAGAGATGGAAAAGAACGCGGGAGCTGCAGAAGGGCTGGCTTACAGTGAGAGGAGGTCAAGCTGCTTATCTAAGGTACAAAACAGTTCCATCTCCCTCTGTGCTATTTTCTCTTACACCTTTTTGCCCACAGGTCTTCCCCCCAGCCTTGCTGCTGCGGACAGTGACAAGGCACACCCTGAACACTCCTATTGGCCCAAGGGGATGGTGTGTGTGTCTCTGCAGCTGCTGCAGCCACCCATCCCACATTTCATAAGGCCTCTGTGCTACTGGGACGTGTTTACTCTCCCAAGACAGGCTTTCCAAAGAGATTTCCCTGGTCCCAGGGTTAGTGTTCCTGCTGCCCCTCCCTGAAACTGGCGGCTCGTTTCTCAGCAGTATTGCTCCATCCGAGGGGGCCCTGTGTAAGGGTATTCCCACAGGGCTTCTCCCTTGTGTTACTGGGGGAAGGTGGAGTGAGAATCAGGCAGGGTGCCTCCGTTTGGGAGTCTGGCCCTGAAGCAGGGTTTGTGTTTTAGGTTACATACCAGAGGAGCCTGGTGGGGTCACGGCCTCACCCACCTGAGCAGGGCAGAGCCTCTGCCTGTGTGCACTAACCACTGTCACCTCTGGTTCTTCGGCAGAAAACTCAGGAGCTGCATGGAGATAGCTCTGCAGAGATGGTCACTGGCCTCAGTGACTGTCCTGAGCTGTCACGGGGAATTTTAAGTGCTGAGTCAGTGCTTAACCCTCCCCTTTCGCACTTTCACCCTGCTGGATTTCACCTCTCAGCACACAGACACCTCCTGCCCAGCACCTTGAACTAACCCCCTGTGATAGCTGCCTCCTAACTCTTTCCTCTTCCTTCAGCAAAGACTTTCCTGGACATTTAAGAGCGAACTGCTTCTCAGCCTCATCTTTAGGGCAAACACCCCACTTAACTCAGCCAAGCCAAAACCAAACACTCAGGCATTCCCTCTTTGCTGATTCCATGTAAACTATAAACTATCCAAGTTCCTGCCCCTTCCTTCTCAGGCATGGCTGATTATTAAGCCAGACCTTTTCTGTTTAGCCCAGTGTCAACATGTGTGGGGTGCTGGTGGTGGGCACACACTGGTGTTGGCCTCCTGTTACAGTTTTCTATTCCCAGCCAAGCAGATATGTGACCTCCTCCAGTCCTGGGCTCTGTGAAGTAAAATCTGGTTCTTGCTTTCAGCAGACACTCTTCAGCCTTTAGTCCTGCTTCTTTCTTTCTTTCTTTTTTTTTTTTTCTTTTGTTTTCTTTTCCCCCCCTTTGTTTTCTGAGCATTGCTCTGACTCACACAGGCCTGTGCTGCAATAGGAACAATTCAGAGATGGCACAAAGACAGGAGTCTGGGCAGGACATCCTTAGTAATGTAGCTGAGAAGGTAGTGACCCCCCTCAAGCTTCAGTATTTCAGCCTGAAGAATGAGCCTAAACTCATTATCTTCCAGACAGTGCCAGCCAACCTTTGCATACACAGAGGGGTTTTTCCTAAATTCTTTAAGAAGCATTTGATTCCAGTGAACAGGTGAAAACTCATCAGTGTAGCACACAACACAGTTCCCAGGTGGGCACTTTTCTGTTGCAGGAGCTTCCCGTGTCTGCAATCCAAGGTGACGTAGAGCTGGATCTCCCAGTGCTGCTGCTGACAGTGAGGCCGCCCAAACCCATTACAGGTCAGGACTGATTCTGTATGTGCAGCCTGCAGCCCGTTTCAGGTGGCAAAGGAATCACGGCCCCCATAAATACAG
Source organism: Rhagologus leucostigma (assembly GCA_013397725.1). Classification (NCBI taxonomy): domain Eukaryota; kingdom Metazoa; phylum Chordata; class Aves; order Passeriformes; genus Rhagologus; species Rhagologus leucostigma. The sequence continues at coordinate 515,843 of VZTD01005508.1, read as the reverse complement.
AACAGGTCAGAAAGTTTCAGTAACGTGCTCCCTGGTCCTTTCCTGACCTGTCTTTCTAGTTACATGTAATCCTGCAGTGGGAGTTGCTTCCTACCAGACCATCTCACATGTCACCTTTGCCAGCACAAAACACTTCAGGGTGCCTCAGAGTGAGTGTCATTACACCCTTGGCTGCAGTGTCTTTGGAGAGGGAGGAGGCTGCTTCCTAGATCCTAGCAGCACCCTTAGTTCATCACTCTGAGTTCTGAATTTATAAAAAAATGCCAAGGATGAGGAGGGGACAGACTTTATGCTGGGAAAATGCCCCAGAAAGGCAAGGTGAGCAGGATCCTCAGAAGTCTTGCCCTAATCCTTGCCTTCAAATACTGGAAAACAGACTAGTGATGTGGAAAGTCCCATGGAAGATGAAGTGTGTCCTGCTTCGAGACAATGTCACCCCCAAATACCTCCATGGTGTCTGCTTCATGGTGTCTGCTTCTCCAGAGCCGTGCCTTTTGCCTTTGTGTTCCCAATCCAGGCACTAGTTTTAAGGGCCCTTTGGATGCCTTGGAGGAAGTGGATGATGACAGCATGCTTGGGTTGGGGTACAACCACCTGATCAAGGATTCCCAGTGGGAGCTGCAGGAAGCAATCTTCTGTAGCACTTACCGGGAGTATCTGGAGGCTGAGGGCGTGACCAAGGAGGAGATCCCCAGGTGAGTGGGAGCACCAGCCAGGATTTCAGTCCATGAGTCATCCACACAGGGCACTGAGCACATGTAGATGGAAGCCCCTGCCTTAGCTTTGCTTCCTTCATCCCAAGGCTTCAGGGCAGGGGGCTGGAGCCATTCCAGGCCTTGTCACAGTGCTGCCTACTTATCAAAGCCTTCCTTGTAAATATATTTCTTCCTTTTTTCAGACATGCTACCTTTCATTTTCTCCTGCCTAGCCGGATCCTGATGGGACCAGAAATGGAAGTACAGCCAGGTAATCCAAATGGACAAAAAGCTGTTAATCTCTGAAGCACAGTCGTTGCATGACACTGAGCTCCAGTGAGAGCTCAGTGGGTCTGGCTCACATCCACTCTGTAAATTCCATCTCCAAGGACATAAGCCTTGGTAAAATGGTCAGCTCTGAGACTTTTAAGTCTAAGTTACTGGCATGGAGTAAAAATCTCCATAGTTTTAAAACCCTCACTACCTCCCTGCTGAAAAAAAAACACCAAAAAAGCCCCCCCAAAAAATGAAAAAGGAGGCATATAGTCAAGGTAAAAATGACAAACAAAGGGAGAGATTGCTCTGGTTTAGTTTCTGTGTGAGCAGAGTTTCTACGAGGGGAATCATGAAAGCTCTAATGAGAGCTTTCTAATGGTGTTTTGGTGTCCTGGATTGTTCCTTTCTTTGCCCCAAGTCTTCTTCTCTTTTTGTCATCCTGTTCTTTGTACCAGATATTCCAGTTGGCATCGGTGTGCACTGGGATGGAAACCACAATTTCTGCTTGTACTTACTTAACCATTCACTCAAGGAGAAAGCGGGTAAGAAAGTTTTGCTTTCTCTAGCAGAGCACTCTGTGGGGAGTGGGAGTGTTCTGTGGCCAGTGGCTGTCATTCTGCCGGGTCTTCATGATTCAGGGAAATGAGGAACTGGGAGGAGAGCTGACTCATATCTTGTGGGTTAGGCTGGCATTTGGATTGTGGGGCTCTGTGTTACACAGTCTGGCAGTGTTTTTAGTGAAGCCACTCCGGCACGAGGCTGCAGATTGGTGCATGTTTAATGGGGAAAATAGATGTTAGTGCCATGCGAGAGAATGTTCTGCACCTTCTTACAGTTGTCTCTCTTCACGCCATTCTGTTTAGATTCTGATCTGATACCTGATGTTGTGTGGCCGTGTGCAGCTCCGATTGCATGCTCGGCTGTCAGTTCCTGCTCCAGGTACCTGGCACTGGCAGGTGAAGATGCAACAATAACTATTTGGGATAAACACTTAGGTGAGCTTGACCTTTGGGACTGTGTATTGGGATCACTGTGGATAAATTGCACCTTTGCCTAGGAGTTTGAGGCTCAGATTTAGTGGGAATAAGGGGCTGGTAGTGAGTTTACCAGCAAATCTGAAAGTAGTTTAGATTCAGTAGTCCATTGGATGCTTGGCCAGAAGTTGCCAGCAGAGAATGACTGCCCTGGCCCTTTCAGAACCATCCCTATCCAGGGCGATGCAGGGGCTGGGACTGCTGCAGCAAGGACTGATCACAGTCTTGCCCCGAGGCTGTGAGGCTGTGACGGTCACTGCTTTGCCACTGCACTCTCAGGTCATCTTTGAGATGGTTGTGGCATCACAGTTCAGGCTGCCATCAGTGCTCACGTCATCCTGCCATGATGCAGGGACTCTCCTGGCAGAAGAATCTTCTTCTGCCATCTGCTTGTTCTCCCTCTGAGCAGGCCACACTCCAAACTAAGCTTTGTTTGGATAAATGACCAGTTCCTTTTTTCTTCCTTCCTCAGGATACCCACTGTCTGTGACTGCCATTCTAGAGGAGCGTTTCATCCGTAGTATCCACTTTCTGCGTGCTTCTGCAGCTGCCAGTGATGAGACATCTGGCACAGATCCTGTCTGTCCTGGTGCAGATCCGGTCTGTCCCATCATACAGCTTCTAGTGCTGTGTACAGACAGCTCTTTCTATTTGGTGAAAGCACCCAGGGTCGGGAAGTCCAGCATCATGCTCCTGGCAGACAGGTGAGGTAGACTCTGACAGATCTCACTCCAGCCATGGTTGTAGTGGTCAGGTCTAACAGGGAGCTGTAGATTTCCGTGGAGTAGAGAACTTTCTACTGCTTTTACCCAGATGGCTCTGCCATGCTGCTGGCAGCAGCAAGTGTGGTTTTGCTTGTGCTAAAATCCAGTGGTTTGCCAGAATTAGGGGTGTTTCTGGGTTCTTCTGTGCACCAGAACACAAATACTTCTAGCACAGCTCCAGGGCTGATGTTGAACTATTTGTGTCGCTGCTGGGTACCCAGGAGAATTTTTTCTTCTCTCTTCTGCCCTTAACAGAATAACTTCCCCCTAGAAGTCAGGATAAACATTTCTTGCCATCTTTCCATCATTTTTGGGTTCACTTATCCCCTTGGTTTGAGGAGAAGGAAAGCTATTGCTCTGAAGACTCTGGATTCATGCCTCTGTGGCAGGCAGGGGATTTGTATCTCCAGTGTAGTTCCTAGGCAGGTTTGCACAGGGATGGGCCTCGGGGGTTCTTGCCCAGGAGGAGACAGGCTTTGTCTCTAGAGGGAAGGGGCCTGGCTGGGACTTCTTGCCAGCCAGTGTGCCACAAATTGCCACTGTCATTATCACAGCCTCTCAGTATGTGCCAGGTCCATGCAATAGCAGCATTAAGCATCCTTGTGCTTAACCTGTGTTTCTTTTACAGGCCTGAAAATCCAAATCTTACTATCAGTGCAGTGGTGCCTGTCCTGGCCTTCCCCAGTGCAGTGAGTATTACTGCCAGCTCTCTTAACTGGGTGGGAACACACGTCCAGCTATGCTGGGATCTTGTTTCCAGCAAGGACAGGAACTGGGTGCCTAGAAGATAAAGAAAAGGGCAATCAGATACAGTTCTTCCCTCACATCCTTTCCCAGCCTCCAGATATTTTTAGCATGAAGACTTCCTGCACCAGTTACAGGTCTGTGGGTAGCTGGTAATGCTCAAAGGATTTCTCTTCCATGATCTTACTCAGTATCCCCTCACACCTGTGCCCTCTAACTGGCCACTGAGGTGCACATGGACAGCTCCAGCTGGGAGGTGAAAGGCTTCAGCTGTGAAGCTTCAGGCATCAGGGTCAAATATGAGAGGGCATCCTGGGGAGGAACACAAGTCCAGCCAGACCTTTCAAGTGGCCTCAGAAAGTTTTCAGGCATGGGAAGGAAAGGACTAAAAGCCACTCACCATAGCAGCCATGCAGAAGGCTGGATCTAGCTCATTTCTAATGTGCCCTGTTGCACTTTTCCAATCCCAGCCTCCAGCGTTTTCAGTCCAAGTTCCCTGCTAGGCCTGTTCTTGATCTGCTGTGGCCCTGTGACTGTGGGGCAGGCAAAGAAAACAGCATCATAGTTGGGGATGTGAAGTCCTGAATGTCATCCCATGAACTTTATGGAAAACGTTTTTCACTTCTTTTACACCCTACGTGTCAATTTTGCTGCTTCAGGTCCTGATCTTCTCCTGGGATGGCACAGTGTCCCTGATGAACACTGACACATCGCAGACTGTTTACTGCTTCTGCACTCCACCTTCTCACGCTGTAGCACCCCCCTGGCAGCCAGTGTTCACAGTGGACAGTGTGAACTGCTGCTTGCTGCTTCGAGGTGGGTGCCACCTCGGGGTGGTCATAGCTACACCATCACTGGGTGCATTCAGCTGTGCACTGATCCTTGATGGTTCTTGTTGGATGACTCCTGATGCAGTAGCTTACTGTTCTTGTTTCTGTCTAGGAGATGAGCAGCGGCCGGAAGATGAATTGGCCCAGAGCAAAGCTGCTCAGAGCACCATCTTCCTTTTTGACTTCAATTCCTACCCACTGAAGGAGGCTTTCCCAAAGAAACCAGACTTGCCTCTCAAATCCTTGCAGGAGCTGCAGTGGATCGAGAGATGTAACATTTTCTTACACGATAGGTTTCACTTTCTGCCTGAGAGGTAAGCTCACCTGCGTTATGGTAAGCTGTGGTGTTGCTGAGTTCATGCAAGGTCTCACCCTGGAGCTTCTGGGTTGTTCTGCGTGCTGTGAGAGATTTGTGTCTGAGTAAGGTTGGTGTTCAGGCAGCTGGATTCCTTACAGCCACCCAGAACCCCTCCTCCTCTCCCTTCTGTCCTTCCTAGAACAGCTTCAGCTGTAAGTCAGGATGCCTGGAGCAGGCTTGTTATTCCAGGTAGAGAGGGCTTGCAAGTTCTAATGTGTTTTTGTACAACAGTTTGTGCAAGCTTGTCAGGGAATATGATCCTCACGTGTTCGAATATTCCTTTTGCTCCCACAGCCAGGCAGAGCTGGGATCTCTTTGTACCGCTCTCATCCCCTGCATTCCCGGGTTCATGTGACGTTTAAGTAGGTTTGTGTTGGAGGTTCCTTGGTTTGAGAAGGCCCTCGGCAGCCTCGGGGATGATGCATTGCGTCCATGCCGTCATTAGGTGGCACTGTGACATCTCTTTTTGGGGTCCTTTGCCTTGAATTCTATCGGGAACCCAGAGCTAGATCCGTGTCAATATTTCACGTCTTCTTTTTACTATGCTTTAATTCTCCACATTGAAACCGAACAGGTGGGTGCAGGTGTGACCTTACAGCACATATTACCTGTTAGCCTTCCCTAATTCCTTGTCTCCAGGATGAATCCTGTGGAGTTGCCTGGTTAGTTAAGTGCAGAAAAGTCCCATCCTATGCTACCAGCCACCAGTTCTGTTCCTCTTTCTCGTAAAGCTGGAGATGAGACCCTTGTCTGCCTTATACCAGAAAACTGGGGAGACATCACCTCCAGGGATATCTTGCTCCCTGGGAACTGAGAGCTGAAGCCCAAGCAGTGCAAATACAGCTGCAGTGAGACCTGTGTCTACAGAGATCTACAGACAACAGATATTCAGAGGTCCTTGCTGTCAGGAACAGTAAACTTGAGTGTTGGTTGGCATGAGGGAATCACTGAGGTTTTTTGGACACAAGAAGTAGAACTGCTTAATTGGTAGTGAGCCCCAGGGGCCCTTGGGGGTGTTGTCTGAGCACTAGGGGAATGTCAGGGATTGTTTTTGTTTTAACCACCCTTTCCCCCGCCTTTTTAGGCAGCAAGTACTGCTGGAAATGGAGAAACAGGAATACTGGGATTGTCTGCAGGCACGAGCAGCTGCCATGGACAATGAGAGAGAGAAAGGGAAGGGAGAGAAGAAGCAGTAGCCAGCCTTGCATCCTGAAGGCCAGGCTCATGATCCAGCAACGACATTTTGATGGACACTCTGTTCGAATCATCTCTCTCCCAGAGACCTGGAGCATCAGAGCAATCTGGTGTGTTACAACAATACAGTGGACCTTAATAAAGCCTTTCCTCCATTAACAGTCTCTTGCTCTTCCTAGGACTGGCATTTTGTCAGACTCTGATTTTCTGTCCTTGTGTTGCTGGAGCTCACCAGTGGGTCTCATTTTCTGCTCCTACCCCGATGGGCAGCCAGCAGCATCCTTGTGCTTAACCAGAAACCTGGTCCTTTCAAAGGAGGCAGCAAATCGGCTGTGGAGGTGTCTTCCCCCAAAGCGTAGCAGTGCTAAGCAGCAGCGACACTGCAGAGTGTGACAGGCCTGACATAGGATGTTCTGCAGTTGTTTCTTTTGACTTCAAAGCAGGAAGTTTTGGGATAAGACTGCTTAGGATTACAGCCTGGAAACCCCATGAGAAAGCTGCAGTCTTTTTACAGCTGATCGTGCTTCCAGGATGACTGCCTAACCCACAAGGAATCTGACAAATCTCCCAGGAACTACTCCAATCTGTGTGCATTGGGAGAGGGTTTTTTTTTCCCCAGGTCTCCCTGTAGTGCCTCCCACAAAGGTTCAGGAGAGCATCAATGCAGGATGCCAGGGATTCAGCACAGACTGAGCTGTGTAGATGCTCCCATGCCAAGGTCCCATTTCATTTTTTTATAGCAAGTTGTCTTGTTTTGGGCTGAGTTTTGATAAGAGCTTTCAGCTCATCCTCTGGAAATAAAGTCAGCCAGTCTGTTGGGGAGGTAGGAAAAGGGAGAAGCATTCCATTTGTTTCACAGTCTCAGATGCTCTGGAGAAGGACAAGCTATTTGGATTGAACCTTCCTATTTGCTACCTTTGTGAAGGCTCGGAGGGCTGTAGTAAAAGCTTTTGTGCTGTCATTTTCCATCTGCCACAGATTACAGCTTCACAGCTCGTCTGATTGTTACGGATATTGGGACTGGGCTGTGTGAGCTCTTGCCATCTGCCTCAGTGCGAAGTCAGGCGGGTGAGCCCAAACCAGCCTCAGTGCCTGTTTAAACCGAGCCACCTGGGTCAGCACTGAAGTGAACAAGGAGCAATCCTTGATCCTTCCTTCTGTTCTTGCTGTGGTGGCCACACAGCTTAATTACTTTGTTTCTATGGTACTTTCAGAAACAATAGACCTTCTGCCATAGCCAGGCATAGGGGATTACTCGGGGCAGGAATTCCTATTCCTACATTGCTTCCCATGCTGCAGAAAGCCAGCACAACTAATACGTGGCCCCTTGAACAGTGCTGGGTCTAGTTCTTACTATTTGTGCAAATATAAAGGGCCTGGGGATCTGTGCCATTAATCCTACCCCATCTGCTTTCCATCCAGAAGAGGAGCAGGGCTTGCCTGGCATCAGAAGGGGCAGGACAGGATCTGCTGAACAGTTAGATGTACTGTGCATCCACCGGTTTGTGTGTATTCCTCTCAAGATGTACTTGTTTGTTTGCAGTTAGAATTTGCTCTAAGATTCTAATCATGCGCTTGGCCAAGATAACCAGGAGCTGGCAGGCTCCACAGAGAAAGGAAAACAACAAGCAGCTGCAGGAGGCTGATGAAGAGCCTTTGTTTTAACTCATGATTTCAGCAGGGGACCGTTTGTTTCCCGCTTCGTTGAGGGATACAGAAAAATTGGCATGATCAGTGTGTTGACATGTGTGTTGGTGATAGAGCTCTGTGCTGAGCTCCACAGCACGTTCTGGAGACAAACACAGGCACCTGACTGCTTATTCAGAGACAATGCCCTTGGCAGCTACGCTTTCATTCCCGGTCACTCTACAGCCCTGGGCAGCTGTAGGTCTGTTCCAACTTCAGCTGTTCTGCTGCTGGAAACTACAGAAAGGCCTTGAGTGGTATCATATATACATATATATCTATCTATCTATCTATCTCACCATCAAAAGATAAAACTGTGAGTTCTGGCTGGGCCAGCTCCTTGCTCAGTGCCAAGTTCAGTGAACTCAGAGGTGCTGCCAGGGTATAATAGGAGCAATTTGGCTCTGCATTTTAAAAAAGTAAAAGAATGCTTAAAGATCAGTTGATGGATAGAGAAGGCTGTGAGGGAGGAAGAGGAGCTCAGATCCACAGAGAGGCGCTCGAGCAGCACCATTCCAGCAGAGCCAGGTTCCTGCCCAGCCGGGCGGAGATGGTTTCTCTGCGCGAGAAGGGAGACGAGGCTGTCGTTTAATCTCGCTAAATTATCTGCTGTTCTCTGCAAGAAGCCAAATGTCATCTTACTTCTTTGCATACTTGCTTGTGCTGTGAAGGCAGAGGAAATCAAAGGCTGATCTGATTGCTCCACTCCTGCGGCCAGCAAAAGTTTGGGCTGTTTGGGTAAGCCGCGTCTGCGTCTGTTGGAAGGAGTGTGGTCCTTGGAAGAGCTGAAGTGCTGTGTGCTCCGGGATCTGCACTCCTTGTTGCCTGTGTTGCCAATTTTAAAGCAAAATCCACATATCCTGTGGTGTCTAACCACATAAACCTGAAGCCATCCTGAGGAGGAAGCTGCAACGACCTCTGTGTCCTACCTAGGGGAAATAATGTCCCTGCAAGACACTGTGGGACATGCAGCGGTGCCTGGGGCAGGACAGTCCCAGCAAGTGCTTGCTCAGTTTGCTCTGGATGTAGCAAGGGAAGGTCAAGCTGCCTCCCCTGCTCTGTGAATGTGTGTCTAGATACAGGTAGACCATGTACTGCATCCCATTCCTAATTTCTGAAATAGCTCTCATTGTCCAAACTAGTGTCGCCTCATTACCTCTAATGCCAGTTCCCTGTACCAGGGTGCGGGTTCTCATCTTCCTCTGAGTCCAGGCTGTCGCCGTTGGATTGTGCTGTTCAGCCAAGCCATTCAGATCAACTCTTTTAATCTTCCCTAACGCATTGTGCCAGATATCTCAGTCTGGTTTAATTTGGGGCTTCTGCAAACCCTTCCAGTTTGTCCCTGTTTCTATTCCAGTATGATGGTGACCAGTGTTTCTGGTACTGCTCTGTCTAGGACCTGGTACAATATCCATGTGTAGTCTCACGTGGGGAGCCAGGTTCTGCTGGCCTTGATACTAGATTTTGTGAGAGCAGGACAATTGCTGGGATGAGAAATGAGCCACGATTTCGAGGCCAAGATGCAGGATGAGTTTGGCTGAGCTTAGCTGAGGGTGCTCGAGAGATAAGAGATTTGCGTGATGAGGAGGGTGATGCTGCTCTTTGGCTCTTGCCCTGTGGATTTACAGGCACTCCATGCAGCTGAAGAGAGACAGTGCTCGTGCTCTGAGGAACTCACACCCTACACAAGCCAAGTGCCGGGCCTGGGGTGTAGAGCAGCAGACTTGTTGTGCCGTAGGGGGGGATTTGTCCTCGCAGGAGCCAGGTCTTCACATGGCACACCTCTGTGCGGTGCCATGTGTTGGCTCGGCCCCAGGAAGGTCCGTGGTGTAAGAGAAGGGGAAGGCGAATGACTCATGTCACTGCAGGGCTGCAGATCAGACAGGAGGGAAATGTGCCGTGTCTGAGTAGTGAACTGGCTGTGCTGCCAAGTTTGAAACACTTCCACTGCCTCAAGCTTGTCAGACTGAACAGCTCGTTTTGTTAGAAGCTTCAGGTCAGCCCGCTCGGGCAAACAGCAGCTCTTCTGCCTGTGAAGGGCTGCGTTGTCGGAGGGAGAGGGAATAAATTTGTGTTTTGAGAGGGTGTTCACAGGAAAAGGAGAACTGTAGGGGGAAAACAGCAAGTCCTGCACTGAGCAATGAGGAAGGTACACTAATTAGGCAAGGAAGAGGAACCTGCTAGGTTGCAATCCTGACCTAACAACCAATTATAGGATAATATAGCACACTAATACAGGGTAAACACTAAGTGGAGGATACTTCTGAATTAATTCCTTTTTGAAACACAGCAATCATTTAAAAACATCCGGCACCCTAATTTTAAGCTGCCCGTCACTGACGCCAGCACAGCCTGTGGTCAACTGTCACAGTGGTTAAACTACCTGTGCTGTTTGAATTTGCACCCTGTTTCTGATCTGAATTGGTCACGTTCCAGCCTCCAGCTTGCTGGGTCTCTGGGAGACGGAAGAGCCCACCAGGAAAAGGTGCAGGTTTCGTGGAGGGACTTAGAAGCCGAGTGTGTGTGCAAAGCAGATGTAGGCAGACTGAAGAGGCTGCAGTGTCCGTGGAGGACCTGAGCAGTGGGTTCAGGCTGGAGGTGAGGGGAAATTAGCACTGGATGTGGAGGCAGCATAAGTGTATATTTGTGGGGAGTCATGAAGCATCCATCAGTGGAGGGATCTCTCCTGGCCACGGAGATTCACTAGGACAGAGGGCACTCTTGAATTCCTTCTAGCTCAGATTCCCTGTGATTCTCAGTTTCTGGAAGTGAAATGGACTGGGTTCCTGAAGTGTTTCCCACACGTTCTGCATTTGGGTCCTTTCTCTGTCTGAAGGCTGTAACATACAGAAGGACATGAGAAAAGCATTTCACACAGTACCTGGGACAGTGAAGAGAGGCAACAGGAGCAGGGATACAAACCAGGAAAAAGATTTGCAATTGTCCAAATGGGAATGGAATGTTCAATTCCATCACTAGTAGCTTTTGCTCTTTATGGATCTCCTCTGTGACAGACTCCTGGCAGAGGCTGAGGCAGCGATGGTGAATGAGACAGGACTAAACAGATCTGCCAGGCTGTACTTCCCTCCCGGTTCAATAACTCGTATCCTTTGTGCTTCCCGGTGAGCAGGCAGTGCCTACTATGGTTTTGTCATTTTTTCTCCTGGTCCTGTCTCTGTGGAAGTTCATACTTTAGCAATTCATATTCTTAAAATTATTTCTGCTAAAAGCATTACCAGAAGGTCCCTTGGCACTGGCAAGCGTTTGCAAAGGCTGAATTGTGTTGATCAGCATTGCAGACAAGCCCCCTTCCAGCAGATTAAATCAGAGTCAGTGCTGCTGAGTGGAGTAACAAGGGGCAAGGCAGGTACGAGTGATAAAAGGAGGGAGCCGTGAGTTATTTGGCTTTGCTATGATCATTTTAATCAGTGGTTTTCAGGAACAAGTTGTATTTTTCTTCAGTGCACATTACCAGTGTTGTAAATCATCATTCCTCAGGGATCAGAGAGGCTGAAGTTATTTACTTGTTGGAACCAGAGTGAACAGATAGAGACTTACACATTTCCTTTACAAAATGAATCTGAATCAGAAGCCTTCCTCTGTATATTCTCCACGTCTCGGGGGAAAACCTGAAGTCCAGATCCGGACTTTACACTTGCATCTCGCTACGATCACGCTGATCCCAATCTTCCAGACTGGAGAAGAAACTACAAAGCCTAGCTGCCATTTAGGCTACCTGTTCTGCTTTTGTACTTCCATTTAGTCAGCCTTAACAGCAGTTTTTCTTTCTGAGCGCATTAAGACAGTCTCATAATTAGACAGCATAATTATTTTGTGGAAAGACATGCATCTTCTTGCCTCATACCAGAGCTTCTGGAGGAAAAATGCTAATGCAGCCTGTGGTTTGATTATCATTGTGGTGACAGTTGTTTTCCCATTTAATTTTGACTTCGCTTTCATTCTCTGGGAACAGAGTGACGGCTGGAGCCCCTCTCCCTCTTTCAGAGATGCCATGCTGCAGCTAAGAAATATTTAGCAAGGCACTGGGGCAACACAACAGACACATAAAAGGCACGTAATGAAATACAATGAATTGTTGGTGAAAAGATCAGCCAATTAATTCTTTCAGCTGTTACAGCAGAAAAACCCCCATATTCCCTCCCCCAAAGGTAGATCAAGTGCCGCTATGAATTCCTAAATCCTCTTTAGAGAATTTAAATGCATCCTCCAGCTCTAAGCTGTGGACTCACGTTACATTCCAGCAATAATATTTTCCCAAGGATGAACTGTTCCTGAGCAGAATGGCCACTGAAGTGCGTTTCATATGTAAGGGATTTCAAGTTAGCAGGAGCTTATGGTTCTATAAGTAAGGTTTGTATCATCTGTCAGAAAGCTAAACATTTCCCCAAGAAGTTTGTAAAAAATCCTGTGGTTTTCAAATTTTGAATAAAACCCCAGTGTTTTTTTACTTGTCTTTATTAGCTAATTACAGACACAGAGTGAAGAAGGAATAAGAACTCTAAGGAAGAAGGTTTATTTTTTTATTTTTCTCAAAGGAGAAATACTGCTGCATTTTGTTTCATTAGTTTAAAAAAATTACAGTCCTTTTCACTGGAATGGTCTTTTGAGCAAAACTTGTTTCAGTGTTTTCATGCACATCCTCAATACTTTAGGAAAGAATGGAGATGTGGTTTGCAAAGGAAATTAATGATTTTGGATGCCTTTATCTCACGCACTCAACTAGAGTTCCTTCAAATGGACTGTTTTCACTGTCCCCCAAAGGCCTCCTTCAAATCAAATCAGAGTGCCTTGAGATTTTCAGATGAACCTAAGATATCTCCCTAGAAAATGCACTGAAGATTTGGCTGTCGTTCACTTGAAGAAAAAGCTAAGTTTTCCACTGCCCCTTAAAACTGCACTGGGCTGAAGCTGCAAGGGCTGTTGGGCAGTTTCAGTGTACACCTGAGCCTGGGTCAAATTCACTCCTTGAATGTATTGACTTCACTGGATTTACACCATGGAGAAAAAAATACTTGCTGTTTAAATCAACAGGAGAGAACTTCAGTTAACTGCAGCCGTGCTGAGGATTTGCAGGTGGGCAGAAGGCAGGTGCCTCCATCCGTCCCTCAGCCATTGCATCAGGGGTGCGTTTGCAGGGCCACTGGGCTTCACTGCTTCAGAGCAAGGGTGTGATGATCTGCCATGGCTCTCTGCACCTCCAGGCCAAGGCAGAGCTTCATGGGCTTCCACCCAAAGCCCCTTTGCTGGGGCACCATGGCCACCCCAGCTCCGAAATGCAGCCAAGCAGTGATTCTGTTTGGCAGCCTACTCGAACATCAAGTTCTCTGAGCTGAGCCCTGCGTTTGCTGCGACTCCTTGGGCAGAGCCCGTGCCCTGGGATCAGAAAAGCTGAATGGGGCTGAAACTGTGGACACATCTGCAGTCACTGAGCCCACAGCCCTCCCTGCTACAGCCCTGTGCTGGTGACAAGTGGCTCGAGTGAATGAGAGCGTCTGGCAGAGACAGCACAGCCAGTGCCCAGGCAGGGGCAGGAACCTGGAAATTGCCTCCCACTGGCAGCATGTTGCTGAGATAGTATGGGGGGGTTGAACTAAATCTACTGGAAATTCGGGGGCGTTCTGGGAAGGATGCTGAAGAGGGCAGGGAGCTGCAGGGTGTCTCTTTCTCAGGAGCAAATGAGTTTTATGCAATCATTTTAGACCCCCCTCTTGGCTTCAGTGCCGTCCCCACAACAGTGAGGCTGATTATTTGTGCTAATGTCCTCATCTCTGGTGAACAATATTCCTGCTATATTTAATATGAGAGAGGGTTATTACAGTATTATCTAGAATGAGCCATAACCATTATAGGTTGTTCCGTGTCTCAAAGCTAGTTTTAATTAAAACTGCCAATAACTTTTGAGGTGTTTGACTTCTGGAGTTGAGACAAAGGAAGAAGATGCTCAGAGTAGTTTCATTTGGTTGTACAGTGAATTATTAGAAGGGTGGAATCAGGTTCACTGGCAGTGGAGCCCTGCACTTTCTGTGTTATCTGCAAGAGTCCATAGAGCCTGACTGGCCTTCCCAACACTTGCATGTATTTGGGAGTAGGTTATCATTTCCCACAGGCCCATGGAAAGAGAGATGTTATCCTCCCACACGCCACTCAACTTGATTTTATTATGAGACAAAATGTGAAATGGGACTTTATGTTGCTTGGGATGCCACTTGAACAAACTCCCTGCTAGCCAGAAATAAAGACCTGGGTCCTCAGAAATTGCTTGGTCTGAAGTAAATTAAGAGATTTTTCCAGCTCTCTCCCAAGCTTCAGCAAGCCTGGACATCACATCTGCTCTGCCAGCACGTGCAATGGAACACAAGGTCACGTCTCCCTTTACCTGCAGTAAGTAGAAAAGCTCCTCACAAGGGTGCTATTAAAAGACTGAAATGAACATGCAATTAGAGATCAGAGAAGCCTTCTGCAGGAAAGTGCTAATTACTCCAATCAGAGATTCCTGTGTCTCTCTTTACCTGTGCACATCAGAGTTCAAGCTTTTGATAGTCACAGCAAACTTGGAAAATCCATTTATATCCACACCTGATGGCTGGTATAAGTGACATAATCGATCTGCTTTGCTCAGACCTTTGCCCATGTCCTACACAACATCAATATGTGAACGCAGCAGAGGTGAGCTTGGGGCTGGATTCCAGCAGTTTGCAGTTGGATACATTCTTTGGTTTGAGATGATTCCCCCCTTTACCGTGTGCCTCCACCACTCTCTCACCCTCTGAGACTGTGGATGTACCTGATGAGTTACAGGGCACATTCCTAGGAGGGAAAGGGAAATTTCTGGGATTTCATGCACTTTAATGCAATTTTGTGAGGAGGGGACCACTTCAACCCTAGACTCAAAAAGGAATAATGAAGAATTAAACAACCTTTTCCTCCCACTTCCTCTGCCTGTGCTTTTTCTCCTCAATATCACATGGTATGGGACAAGTTTTCCTCCCTGATGGAAGTCACTGGGCAATTTCCCCACCTCAAGTACTGACGGGTGCCCTTCCATGTGCCACTATGCTTAGTACTGTAATCACTACCTCCAGGAGAAAAATCATCTCAGGTTTACCCTTACAGGAGTTTTACACACAGATTTACAGCCTGTCCCTTTCCTTGGAGTGCAGAGACAATCCTGCACCATTACACGGTTTGAATAATCTGGAATCCTACCAAGTCATCCATCCCACTGTTGAAATAATATCATTAGAGGCCCTTTGTAAGAAACTGTATGAACTTTGGCTTTATTTTGGTATCTAATCAGTACACATTGAGTCAGAATTAGCACCGTAATATGAGGAAAAAGACAGCATATTTGTTTGGGAAAATGCAGGCAGGCAATGATGGTAGGTGTGAGTGATATTCTTTCTTAGCTGTGCCATGAAACCATTTTTTCTGAGCCTGAAACTTCAGTCTCAATTTCCTTAATAGCCAATTCTTTCATTTTGTTCTCCTTGTTCAGCCTTAAAAGTTATTTACAAGGTACTTCTAAAAGCATGTGATTTAGGCTGCTCTAATGCTTCGTTTGTTTTTGTCTCATCAAATTGCCTGCTGACCTGCAAGCAGTGGCCGAATCAGACTGAAATTAAAAAGGTGGTGGAATATGCCCCAGTCTCTCCTCAATCAATACCAGCCTAAATTACTGCAAACCTGGAGCCATGGTGCATGTAATACATCATTTTGTAACCCCATAAATTGCTTTTAGCCAGTCTCTTCTGATTTCTGTGTAATGGCCTTTCAGCTGAGATCAAGTGTAGCATCAGTTCTGCATCAGCTATGTACCTTACCCAGGGACTGGCTCACACTGGCACTGGGATGAGCTCAGCCAAACTGTGAGAACTCCTCGATGTTGGTCATTTGGAAGCTGCTCCGAGATGCCTCCCCTCTGTGAATCACATTCAGAAAGCCAGTACCTGCCTGCCACAGACTGTGAAGTCCTGCCCAGGGCTGGGTTCTTACTTATCTCATCCTTTTTTCAAGGAAGTGAGGAAGAGAGGTGGAGAGATGATACTGGAATTTGTTATTTAAGCCCTGGATTACACGGCCCCGCAGCACTAGCGCTTGCCATGATTTCTTCTGACTAAATGGAGCAGTTTCAGTCCCCTGTGGGGACCTCCAAAAGCCACAGTCCTGCAGAGCTCTTGCCATGGCCTCAGCAGCCACAGCTGGGGAGCTGGCACCTTGGGCAGCGCATGTCCTGCTCGTAGACCATCCCTTTGCTTGCACGGAGCCATGTGTGACTGGAAGAGCAGGTGTTGAGCCTCCCCTCCTCCTGAGAGAGCCCTGCAGCTTCTGCTGAGATGGAAGATCCTCACCATCTGCCAGTGCTGCTGGCCTGGCCACGCCACTCTCTTCCCAGCAGGACTGTGCCTGTGCCACAAATCCCGCAGCAAGAGAGGCCCTGCCCTGCCTGTGGAGCAGCCACCTCTGCAGCTGAGCTGAGAACGTGATGGGCTCTGAGAGAGCAGCTCGATCCCTTCCACTGGCCCTTCCCAGAGGCTGTGTCCACAGAGTTATTTTCAAGTAACTTTTGAGAAAGACCAAGTTAAGCCCAACCCAACCAGAAGCAGGACCAACTCTGCATCTCTTCAAACAGGACTCTTGCTTGTTGATGCCTTGCCCCATCCTCGACCCCTTTTCTGTGGCTGCTTGCACAGTGATCCCAATTTCAGGAGGCACCTCCTCATTTCCCACGAGCTGCGTTGCAGAGAGACATCTGCTCTGGGCGCAGCCCCTGCACCCACCCACGCCCCCTCCCTGGGACACCCACAAGCTCCCGCTCGCTTCTGGGGTGACCCACTTGGGACTCGCAGGCTCCTTGTTCCGGCAAATACCGTATTAGGAAATTGGACAGAGCTCCACTGAAAAGAAATGTTTTTACAAGAAAATAATGAGAATTTTAGGAAGAAAAGGTTTAACTCTTGGCAAAGGAAGATGTGTTCTGTGTGTGTCTGCTGAACTGCCGAATATGCTTGGCACTGAGAGCAGCTCCTCTTCTCTTGCTTCTTCTGTTCCACTTTTCCCTGGTGATTGTCTTAAAGAGCTACTAGGAATTCTTGGAAGAACTATGGAAGAAACTGTAATTAAAGTATAATCTTGGTCCGTGTTGGTGCAATGTGCAAGTGAAGTGATTCCCTGGGCTGGGAGAGATTCTGTGAACTGAATTACTCACAAGATGCTTGAAATTTGTTGACTTGATCTGCGCAACTTTTACCACTCTGAAATGTCAGTGTAGGCTGCAAAGAGCTCAAAACACTTTCAAGATGTTCAGAGATGGTCAGAGATCAGCTTTCCCTATCAGAAGTATCAAACACCCCCTCCTTCTAACAAAACACAGTCCTTTTATAAACATCTTAATAGGAAAAACAGGACTGCTATTGGAGGGCAGAAATGCAAATTTCCTATTTCAAGTTGGCATTTTAAAACGAAATGAAAATTTCCATTTAGGTTTGTTTTCAGTTTTCCCAAGAGGAACGCCATCATTTTCCCACTGGAACAGCTGCCTTCCTTTCAAATGATTTTTACTTTGGAAGAAAACTAATTTTTCTCTTGGGACAGGAGTTACAGGGTCAGTCTCAAAGAAAACAAAACACTTCTGAGACTCTGGGAGGAAATGCCATGTTTCCCTCTGTATTCCAACGCCCCTTTTCCTGCATTAGCCACGTGTACATAAAGAAAGACACAAAGGGCAGCGCTTATGTTGGGGAAAGACCCATGCAAGCAGTGGCAGAGCAAGCCATGAGTGACTGGCCTTTATTTTTCTGGGAACTTAAAGCCAGATGCAACCCAAATCAAGTCAGGGTGGGATTTCCCAGCTCTGGCTGCTGAGGGAGAGAGCAGTGTAAACACTTTGAGGTTTGCTATACTTCTGCTGCCTTTCATCAGGAGTTGACGGAGGCTTCAAGGTGACATGGAGAGGCCATTCCTGTGACCTTTTTCTCTTGGTGGACTTCAAGTGGATTAAGAGTTGCCCAGAAGTCAATGCACTTTACAAGCAACGCAGTCCTGGATGCAGGGATGTTGCTGGTGGCTTCGGGCGAGGGTGCTCCTTGTCACTGTTACGCACTGCAGGGAGTCTAAAATCTCCTCAGATCTTCTGTAACTGAATAAAATGCACATCCAGCTACAAAATTAATGCATTTTCCTTTCTGTCTGAATGTCAGGAGCAGCGTGCTATGAGGTGGGTAAGCCTCAATGCTTTTTTACATATCTTTATTTGAGACTGCAGTATTTAAAACTTTCTGTTAATAAGAGTAAAGAGGCCTCTTAATTAATAGAGCTTGTAATAGCCACAGTGGCATGCAGAGCAAAATTTGACAAGAGAAATTACTTCTGCAGAAACATTATAATGAACTCGTGTGCAGATCACAGTACTGATAGGCATAATGTACTGCATCTGGTTTCAATTTGCAGGTTTGACCTTTCACCGAAAATGAATTTTAATAGGCAATTGACTTAAATAATTCCTATGCGTTCAAATCAATACTGGAACGTGATGGTTAAGCGGTTAAAATAATTGAGGTGTATGAAAGGGGTTTTCAAAGGTTTTCAGATTCCCATCAGAAGGCCGGTGTTTGAGGAGGCCGGAGCTCGGCTTTGCGGCTGTGCCATCGCTAACGCGCCGTGCGTGGCCACGGCTGCAGCAAAACTGCTTTGGTACCTCTGGAGCCGTCCCAGCCCCACAGCGCTCCCTCCTCCTGCTCTTGCACAGGGGGTCATGGAGCTGAGTAGGATGCTGTGCTCCCTGGATTGCTGTGGGAGGGAGAACCCAGGTGCACATCCACGCATCCCACGCCGCTGCCCTGAGCTGGCCACACACAGGGGTTTTGAGGCTCCAGCGCCTGTGTGGTCTCAGTGAGCTCATCTTCTGCACGTGCAAAGAAAAAACATGTTTTGCAGAGAATGGTTCCTGCAGTGGTCCACAAGAAGGTTCCCTTTGACCACACAGCACGGCTGTTACTCTGAGTTTCATCCATGGTGTGTGGATAAGAGTAGGGAATGTTTCATTGCACCAGCAGCAGATGCTCTCAGGTGTGTAGTGCTGGGGACCTGTTCTTGCTTCTCAACCTAATGCAAAGAATTTAATCCTGCGTGCTAAAATCAGGGGCTGAAAAGTGAAGGGCAAGACAGCACACCACAGCCCGAGGCCTCATTCTGACAGGTTGTGGCTGCAAACCTGCCTTGCTGGCCACTGCACTGGGTGACAACACCAAGCCCTGCCCTTCCTGCCACCCCCAGCCCGGCCACAGTGAGAGCTTTTTGCACAGGACAATTGTACCAGTGATTCATGAGGTAAAGAAGAGTCCAGGTTTATTTTTCCACCGCTGAAGAGCAGAATGAGACTCTGATGCTTTTATTACATCTG
Organism: Rhagologus leucostigma; assembly: GCA_013397725.1. Lineage (NCBI taxonomy): Eukaryota > Metazoa > Chordata > Aves > Passeriformes > Rhagologus > Rhagologus leucostigma. Next base: position 496,843 of record VZTD01005508.1, on the reverse strand, counting down.
TACAAACATATGGGTTTTTTTAGTGCAAGATGTGTGCTTTGCTGCTGATTTGACCCCTAACACTTTTATACTCTGCATAGAAAAGGTTTTCTTTATCCAGAGAACAAAAAAACCAAAAAACCCAGAACACCAAACTTTTCCATTCGTGCCATTCCTTTTCTCTTGGTTGGCCTCTCCTCCCTCTCCTGTGAAGGAACACAAATGTTTTGTCACAAAAGTCACACATTTCCTCCAGAGCAGTCCGGGAGAGCAGCGTAAAAGCTTTCAGGTGGGGAAGATGAGCTTTTTTGGTGCACTGAATGCAGAACACCTGACGAATCATTAAGGGCCACTAGTTTATAAAGGGCTCTTCCCCAGCTCAGAGGGTGGTGGTAGATGGTGAGTTTGAGGTTTGCAGGGGGAAGAGCCTCTGCAAAGGAAGAGCAAGGCTGTGGGAAATGGAGCTGCTTGGGAGCCTAGATGGTAAGTTGAGCTGGTGGTCTGCTCTGGTTTTTCTTGTGCTTGGAAAAGCTGCTTTTGTTTGAGGCTCAATCTTTTGTTGAGGGGTGCTGAGGAGCAGCAGAGGGCTTGTGTTCAGGCAAAGCAAGTGAGAAAGCAAACCTCCTCAAATCTGTTTGGGGAAAGAGTTGTGCTAGCGCAAGATCTTGCAGTTCAAGCAGCTTTCAGCAGAGTTGCTTCACTGGATGCTGGGGGAGTCAAATGCTGACCTGAGTTTGAAACAAGCACCTGGGAGAGACTTTTCCAGTGTAAAGTGCAGCGCTGACCCTGTTGGTAGGTGGTAAATGTGTTCTGTGTCCTGGCAGAATTTCCCTTCTGTTGAGCATTTCTATCAGGAAGAGGAGGCCCAGTGGCAGAGCTGGGTAATGTGCCTGGCTCAGGTTGAAGGATAGAAGGGGAAGGGCTGTGGGCTCTGGCTTTTGCATTTATAACAAATTTTGCCTTTTTGTGTTTTATCTGTCTGCTTCTTTTTGGCAACACAGAGAGGGAACACATGCATGCATGTTTCACCTTATTAAAAGTAGTAAACCCTAAAATCTAGGGGCTTTACTGTTGCCTAAGGTTTTGTGATAATATTACCTGCTGCCTCAAGTCAGATGAGTGGCCTTGCAATGCTTCCTGTCTGTCCTGAGGCTGTGCCTGGTGGGGACAGCCCAGGGAGGACCACGGTGTTGCTGGGAACCACAGGCTGTGTGGTGCACGATGCTGATGTGTCCCAGCATCCAGAGAAACCCCACACCTCCAGGGAAGAGCTGAGCGTGCCAGGATGGGTGATCTGTGCCAGGAGGCATCTCACTCCCGGCACACCAGCCTCAACTAAGGAGAGTTTTGCTGCAAATTGTGAAGCTAAATTTAAGAGTTCATTTGCAAGGAGTAGCCTCTTTTTTTAGCCCAGATCAGTTCCTCAGTCTGCTTTTGCTGTGCAGCTGTGTGTGCAGCTGTAGTTGGGTGATGGAGGGAGCAGCACAGGGCTGAGGGCAGGGGAGAGACCAGGGGTGTACATTGGCTGTGCTCAGTTCATGTGAGGGCACCAAGCTCTCCTTGCGTTTGAAATAGGAGGGGAGGGTAAGAAAGGCTGGTCTGATGCTGGTTTGCTGCTGCAGTTCTGATATGGCCCTGAGGACCTTCTGCTGTCCCCATAGCTGGCACCGGTGTCTCTGCTCACCCCAAACTGGGCAAGGCTCAGTCCCACCTGGGAAACCAGTAAGTGCAAGGTGACTCAGTGATGGAGTAAAAAACTTGGCTGGACATGCAGCAAGCTGGGGCTGAGCATCATCTGACTCCATATTAATTTCCTCTTTCATCTGCTTTTGCTCTTAGAGCTAGGCTCTCCTAAGTAGACTGGACAGTGACAGCAACATCATTCTCTGCATTTTAGCAAATGCTTCATATTTAGGAGACTCTTCATCAAAAAGGGTGGGCAGGAGCTGGAAGACAGTGAGGAGAGATGTGTTTTGCACATGTTTTTTTTTAAAGAGTTGGGAATTCTGCAAAATAGAAAACCCTTTTTAGCTATATTTGCTCTCACAATGGAACAGCTGCCAGCTCAAATATTTTTGTGCTGCTTCTGTAAATAAGGTTCACAGGTATGACTGACGTCATTGTGCCAAGTGGCTGCTCCACTCTGCGACTGCAATTTGATCCCTACGCAGAATAACTTCTTTAATATATAGGGGGATAATCACAGATTGTTTTCCCAGGATATCCCTTCTCCGGGAAGATAAAGAAACTAAATCTTTCCATCAAACTACGTTTCTGCCTAATTAATGCGTGTGCAGACCCTTCGGTGGAGTTGTCATTCCCAGGCGTGACACAGATGAACGCAGCAGTGGATGGCAGATGGGCCTGACATGGACAGAAAAGGACCAGGGGGAGAAATTTTCCCTTTTCTCTCTGAGTAACTGGACATCCTCAGCAGTGCATCTGTCATAATGCTGCCCAGATAATCTACCTTCTGCAGCCTGAAATCTGATAGGATTTGAGACTGACAGTGTGGAAAACAGAAAGTGTCTTGGCACTGAGCAGGCTGGCAGGGAAACCTTTTCCTGGGGGTGGGATTGACAGCGTGACAAAACCAATTACCCTGGACCCCAGCCTTGGCTCTCTGGGGCTGTGCCTGTGCAGACAACACTCCTGATTGTGATGGCTCTGCTGGTGCTCAGGTGAGCAGCTGCCACGTGCTGAGGGTTGCAGCTTTCAAGGGTTTTGTGGTCCTGAACTGCTCCATGGAACTTGCTCTGAAAAACTGCTTTTTGCAGCTATGCAGTATGTACTGCAACTGTGCTCCAGTGCTAAAGCAATGCCTGGAGGAACAGTGCCTTCTGGAAACATCACTTCACTCCTATATCTTCTGGAAAGTTCATTGCTGCCTTGACAAAATTCAGTTTTTATTTAAAATGATTAATGTCTATGAATTTAATCAAGGCGTGTTCACACAGCGGTGGCTTTGCTGTAATAGCTCGATTTTAAACAGCTTGTGTCCTGATGCGTGAGGTGTGTTATGTTATTTGACAGCAGTGACATTTATATTTGTAATTACTAAATGGTGACAATCCACTGGAAAGCCTGCCCCACTTGAGGGGAGAAAATGGATGGAAATGCATGGCACTGAAAAGCACAAAGTGTCACAATACATCAGTGCATCCCGAGATTAAAAAAGCCATGGATGACATTCTCCTACTAACAAAAGCACATATGTGTTCCCAAATAAATTGCTGAGTTTTAATTATTTCTTTTGTATTCATGAAATATTCTCTTCCTGCTTATTGCCTGGCAGTTACCTCTCTATTTCATAGCACAGGAGCATCTTGAAAAGCAGATGATGTCGTGGCCACGAGTCACGGGCCTCTCGGGGTTTGATTACAGAATGCTGAAATATTGGGCAACCCAAGCTGGAGCAGAGAACCCAAATAAGATACAAATCTTGATAAATTGGTCAGGGAAAAATGTTTGGAGCTGCTGTTTGTGAAGTGCTGAGCTGTAGGACAAACTTATCAGCTGGTAGATGCTATTTTGAAAGTGGCTTTAGACTATTAATGCTTTGCAGATAGGATCCCTCCCCCTGCAGGGGAGGGAAAGAGGAAACTCGGTATCTATCAAAGCACTCGAGAGTGGGTTAGCAGCGAAAGGAGATATCCTCGGGCCTGCAGGTAATTAATGGTACTTATCTCCTAGTTAAGAGGCGCTGTTGGACGAGATCAGTATCTGGATTTTGCAGGTGGAATAAGAACAAGGAGCTCTAAATGGAAGTCATAACTTAGGTGGTTTATGTGACCTGCTGGGGTGCCTGGTGGCACTGGACTGTGTTTGTCCTTGATACCAATCTCCTTTTCTCGTCTGCTTGGTCTGTTAAAACTTTTCCTGCCCACTCTGGGTCTCTGTCCCGGCTGCACAGCAATGCTTGGGGGAAAATGGTGCCTTTTGTTATATATGAACGTGCAAATAACCTCCTGCAGAACTGTTCCTCTGGCAGATACAACACTTCTGCCTGTCCAGCCAGCCCTCCACCACCGCCCACCTGGGGGCTGAGCGTTTCCAGGAGCTCTGGCATGTTAACTAACAGCTGGGAAGGATGGTGCCCTGATGGGTGTACACCCACCTTCAGGGTGTCTAAGATCTTAGCAGCTTTGGTTTTGTTTTGGGTTTTTTTGTTTTTTTTCTGTGCAAAACTCCAGTTGCTGAAGAGGTCTAGCTGTAAATAACAACCTTGTGACTTCATGTTGCACCTGGAATTTTTCTGATAGTCATAATAGGTATTTTCTTTCCCTGTGTATTGGATCTACCCTTTGCAGGTGCTAATTTATACTGATTGCAGCTCATCAGTCTTGCATCTTGTCTGCCACAGGGGTTTCTTATGCTTTCTGATTTCCTGAAGGAAATTTGTATTGACAGTACAAGGAGGTGCATGTGGTGCCAAGTCCTTGCAGAGTGCTGAGTCCCAGACACTCCCTGACAGTGCCCAGTGTAGACCCAAGAAAATGTTTTATTATGTTAATCCAACAATGGCAAAAGTATCACAAGACTTATGATAGTCCTTTTTTGCCGAAATAAAAACACTACAGAAAATAAGTGACCCATCTATCATCTTATCATAGGCTCTTCAGCAGGTGGCAAAAACTGTCCTTCAGATAAGACTGAAGTCCTCTTCCTCAAGTGGTTTTCTAGTTTTTTTAATCAAACTTTCTTTTTGGGAATGATCTATAAACTCTATCAGTACTTATGTAAAAAGATGTTCATAATTCAAAATGAAGAAATGAAATATTTAGGCAAGATTAATCCTGAAAACATCACTGCTTTAGCTGCATAGTCATTCATCTTATGACATGGACGTACTTGCTTGGCTACAAACTTTTCCTTTGGAAAAATCCAGTTCCGTTGTAGCTTAAAATATTAAAGTGGGGAGAGAGGACAAGTTTTGGAAAGGAACAATATGGGAATAGAAGCTGATGGCATTTAAACTGAAGGTAAAATGCCTTATGTCTGGCACAGGAGCAAGAATAATTAAAACTGCTGTGTTTCGAAGGTAGTCCCTGACCATATGTACCTACTCAGTGCAGCTCTACAGGTTGCTGTCCGAGATGCCCCTGCAGAGGCAGCAGGACAGAGTAGTCGTGTTGCTTTTCTCTGCCTGGGGGAGATGCTCCAATGGTCTTTTTCATCCTGGGATAGGTTAGAAGTTGTAAGAACTACCTGAAGGGGATCTTTGCAGCAAAGAAATTACTGATGTCTCCAGGGTACCCTTTGGTGCTTGGTGGGTCCTTCCATCCCCCTGACTCCTGTGCCATTTTGGGAAGGGGCCACGGCAGAGCTCCCACAGATCCCATGCCCACCTCTAGTGCATCTCGTGTGCCCGGCTCCGTTAGATGGAATTGAATCTCCAGCGTCTTGAGGCTGGGAGGTTTTGTGCTTACTTGTCTATAGCATTTCCCGAACTAAAGCCTGATTGCTGTTGTGGCAACCTTGAACTTTTGCAGTTTCTTGTCTTCCAGCTAAAATGATTTAGTCTGGCAGGAGTCTGGTGAGGCTCTGAGCTGCTTATGAATGCACAGCTTGTACGAATAAGGGAAATTAATAATTCCTCAAAACCATGCAACAGTTTAGTCAGCTGTTCATTTTCTTGCTGGCTTTTTAAACTTGAAAGGCGCTGTGGAAATCTCACCCTGCCTGGTTTGGGGTGAACTGGTGCACAGACTGAGTTGAGTGTTGAGTGGGGTGAATGGCTGGCAGGGATCAGTGCTCCTTCAAGTGCAAGGTCTTGTGAAACCTGCTGGGGAAATAGATAATAGAGTAGGAAGGTTTCACTGAGCAACTTCATGTGAAATCAAAATCCACCCAGATCTCAGGCAGGTGGAGCCACAGGAATATTCCAGAACATGCTGTAGTCCCATCTTGGGACAATCAACTCAAAACAGGGCTTCGAATGAGTATGGGGCACGGGGCTAATGTGGAACAGCTGGCACATTGAGCTCAGGCAGCTGTGCAATAAATCTCTAGCCCAGAAGATGCACAAAATATCTGTCACAGATCCCTATAGACCTGAGGGCTAAAGTACAGCATGTCTTGCAGGCTTTGCAGGCTCCAGCACTATCTGCTCTGTCTCCTGGGGTCAGATGTGGCAATTCCTTGGTTCACAGCCCTGCCTTTTTACAAACAATTTGGGACTGGTCTGAGGAAGCTGCCTAAATCCTGAGGATGCCTTAAACATTTTTCAGAGTGAGGGGATGGACCACAGCTTTGGAAGAAGGAAAGCTGTTCTCCTGTCCTCTTGATGAGCAACAACCACCGAAGCTCTGGATTATTCCTGTGTGGGGGACACTGTGCTGGAGGCCAAGCCCAGCTGAGACTTCCCCACCCTTGCTTTGCAGAAGTTGATGCCCACTTTTGAGAATGAAGCAGTTGTACAGAACATGAAAGCCAAATGAGCTCTCAGGTGCTGTGCTTATCTCTGATTTATCCTTAGAAAAGAGCATCCTGATGTCACTCCCAGAGGGGAGGCAGCTGAAGCCGGTTGCTGTATTTACAGCTTGCGGTGCTCTGCAGCCTGACCTCTGCTCCGCGGCAAAACCCTTTCATGATGCAGGGTGGTGCTGGAGTGGAGATAAATGAAAGGTCTGAGGGTTTTATTAGACTGAGTATGAATGATAAAATTGCACTGGCATTCCTGCAGTTGTATAATTTAAGACGAGATTGAATTAGTTTTATCCTGCCCCTAAATTTTTAATTTTTCAGTATATTAAACTTGCTTCCCCCCATCCCTCTCTGAAAAACTTGCAAATGCTTCATGGAAATATTCAGTGATGAGGAGACTGAAGAACATGAACAACTTTGGAGATGCTGCTGGGGCTGTTGGTATCCACATAAATTGCTTTGTGGGGTCAGGCGAAAAGAGAAGCAGCTGACAGTGTAACTCAGTGTCTTGGCTCAAGGAAGGATCCCAGTCCTGTTCAGAGAACTTGCAAGCAGGTGGGATCCTTTTAATAAGGGATGCTTATTTCTCCCTCTCCTATGGGAAAGCTTTTCCAGCTGTGCCCTCATCTAACACTTAGACATTTAACTAGCCAATGCATTTGTGCTGGAAATTAAATGTAAAAATTCCTCTTGTGCCCAAACTTCTTTTTGTCTTGCACATTGTTGGTGGAGTCAAGGGTCACTCCAGCTCTCAGTGTAAAAATAGGCAGGGTCTGATGCTGGTAATCTCCCTGATCTATTCAAAGACTGCAATTCTACCACTAGACTTTCATTTGCAAACTGAAATGAATTATTTTTAATCTTCTTTTGTGGGATTAATTAAATATGTATGGTTCTTTGTACCTGTTACAGTCTGAATGAGATCTTTCCTAAACTGGGATGCCTGGGCCTGAGCAATGACACTGATCTTCAGCTTCTCCTGAGCAGACCTTCGGTAATAATTGCAGAAACTCATTAGCCTCTCTTGTGGCCCAGTCACATCATCAGCTTGTTCTATCAACAAATACACAAAGGTTTTCATCTTCCTGGGGCATCTGTTACACTCAAATAGAAACTATTTTTTCCTGTGGGTTATTTTTTTCCCTATTCTTGTTTCAACACTTTCCCTGACATGAATACCTGGTTGTTTCAGGATCTCTACAGGCAGTGTGAGATTGGCAGCCATCAGTATTGTGTGTCTGAGAAGCATCTTAGGGTGAAGGATATCGGGCCAAATTTGTCAGTATTGCTCAGCAATTCTGGCTCCTGGACAGCAAATCTGAGCAGCTGTGTTGAGGGCAGTGTCTCTCTGCCTGGTAAGGGATGGAAGCACTGCACTGGGATGCTGGGAAGATGCCACTGTGGAGATGTTTTTTCCCCTCCCTGTTGGGGGTATTGCTGCAGACCCTGCTGGTGGTTGGAGGGAAGGCTGGTGTGGGCTTTCCAGCCTTTTCCCTACCTGGTTTAGGTATTGGTGGAGGCGGGAATTTAAATGTGTGAAGGTGACAGGGTGAGAGGAAATGGCCTCAGGCTGTGCTGGGGAGGTTTACAGAATAGATGACAGGAAGAATTTCTGCACTGAAAGTGGGGTCAGGCAGTGGAACAGGCTGCCCAGGGAGGTGGTGGAGTCACCATTCCTGGATGAGTTCAAAAGTCATGTGAATGTGGCACCTGAGGATAGCGGTTTAGTGGTGAACACGGTGGTGCTGTGCTAACAACTGGACTCCAAGATCTCTGGGGTCTTTTCCAACCTTAGTGGATTCTGTGATTTTAAAGTGGATCAGGGCTTTACCTCTCATCTCTCTTGACTGCCCAGAGACTGTGGTGGTGTCTTTTAGAGTAAAGAAACCAGGTGTTTGTCTCTCCTCTCAGGAAGGCTTTAGAGGAGGCACTGTTGTGACCTCAGGGGGCTGTGTGGCACTGCTTGGGTTTTCACGGTCCAGTCTGCCCTGCTGCACTTCAAGCTGTCCCAGTTTTAAGATATTTAAATAATAACTATGGCAATTCTCCCACAGAGTCAAATCTAAAGCAAGTGTGTTGTACAGTCATTCTTAGGCAACAGCGGGTACTGAGTGATGCTTGAGGTCAGGTGGCCTCAAATACCCAAAACTGGCCACTCGTAGCAAGGTACAGTTGATTTTTCTTCTTCTGGATGAAGTATCACACAAAGTATTGTCTCTAATCATCAGGTCAATTCTTGTGAAAGGAGGTCTGATCAAACCCTTAATTTATCTTCAATTCATTAGATAGTACTGACACGTTGAGAAGACACTTATAAAGACTACTTCAACCTTAATAAATTCCAGGGAAAAAGACAGTTCTTAATTTTCCAGTTGGCTACATAGAATTTGTTAAAGCCGCATTCTGTGAAAATTGGCTCAGCCTAGAGAGCTTCAGGTCTGTCACATTGTGCCTTAACAAAGGGCCTCAGTAAAGCAGCGTATCAAAGCAAAGTATCAAAGACCTGAATGGCTGAGTGTGGTGGGAGGGTTAAAAATTACATATAAAGGAATCGTTAGTGCCCTTGTGAGTGGTACAGCTCTTTTAGAGCTTTTGGTGCTCTCAGAAAGGAGACCTTGGCATCAGGAGGAGGAAATACAAATTTGATTCAGCCAGGACTAGTGATTTCTGAATCCGCAAATTTAACCCAGGTTAACTTAGTCCTTTTGTTTTTCCTCTTGGAATCTAGCCACCCAAAAATGCAATGGCGTCTGTGCAAAGGGTCTGGTCCTCCTCAAGGGTGTGAGGACCCACAGATGTCTGCTCACAACTTCCAAGGAGTCAGTCCCTGTGAGATAAACAAGGCATAGCTGCTGTTGTGGGCACTCATTTACAAACGAGACCTTTTGCACTGAATGGCCTCATTCCCCAGTGCAGCAATTACCTTACCAGCGATGGGAATGTGCGTGTTCCTCGTGAGTTTCTTTTGTGGATGTCTTGCAATAAATCTGCTTTATGCTGCTGTTGACTAAGCAGATACCCACAGAGGGGATGATTGCATAGCAAGGGTATTGTGGAAGGAGAGTGTCTCGTGTCTGGGGGTGATGCATCCTCCTCCCAGTGCTGCTCCTGATTCCAGCTCTGTGCAGGGCTGTGGTGTTTGTAGAGCAATCCTTTCAGTATTTGTTAAAGCTATCTACAGTGTTGGGTAGGGCTTCCTTTTTTGTTGGAATAGAGTCACTGAATGTATGCACAGAGATGTTTCCAGTACAATTATTTTATAAAGCAGAAAATAAAACAGAGCGCTCTCCAGCTTGAGAAACATACTGGGGTTTTTTTCTTGAATTCTTACTGAATGTAGAAATTAAAGCTACTCTTAAAGAAAAAGAAGGTTTTTATTTTTCTCTTGCAAGGCCAAGTCTGATCTTGGTGCCATTTTTTCACTGATTTCAAGGAGCACTGGGTCCTAATTTGTAACCACAAACTTTCTGCTATGTGCGCTAGAAGTAATTAAAATCTAAATGGGCTGAGGTCTAAGGACTTCAAATACTGTAGCTGCAGAATAGAACGTCTGTTAATCAATTGTAGTTGATCTTTGCTCCTCTTTAGGACTTGGGGGAATGGGAATTTAGTAAAGAAGAAAATTTTTTTTAAAAAGAAGCCTTATTTTTGAGGGCAGATATTCTTATTTCTTTCCCTTTTTTTTTTTGCCCTCAGTGTTGCTCTTGGTGAGAGCAGGTGAATGAAGGCTGTTTGTGAGGAATGGGGTGGATCCACCAGAGTGGATTAGGAAACTGAATCTGTGGTTTACTTTTCAATTCACTTGTGATGGCTTGAAAATGAATCCAAGTGGAAAACTAAGCTCTTCTTGATCTAGTGGTTTAAAATGAATGATGGGAGGGGGCAGGCAAACACCTAAGGGAATCACTGCCTTGATGTGGACTGTGGCACTTCTGTCTTCCAAAGGCATGTGGGAAAAAATGATGTGAGATGAGCTCTGGCCAGCTCCTGGATTTTCATCCTTCCCCACCTTGAGCAATACATTCTCAAGGACAAGTTGGAAGCACTGGAGCATTTTGCCTATACTGCAAGTATCAAAGTAATGAAAACTTCAGTTCAAATCACTGCATAACTCCAGGACAATTGGAATTTTTTTCATTTAGAGCAAGTAAATTTCTAGCTCTTGTGGAGAGAAACCTTGAGCTAAGTATAGCCTCAAGCATTTAAACAGACGGCAGATGAAAATAATGCAATGGTTGCAGCTTTTTTTTAATAATGACTCTTAGGGCTTAATTCACGACTTTAAAGCTCTTGGGGTTGGAAGTCTGAGGACTCCTGAGGTCTGAAGCACATCAATAACAGTAATAGCCTCTCCATGGATTGATGAGCTGAGCTGAGCAACGAAGGGAACCAGCTGTGTTCAGTGATGGTGGCAGATACATCACAGCTTCCGAGCGGTGCCCTGTCTGCAGTACCTGGGATGCTTTTACCTGGGAAACACGGGCTGGAACAGATCAGCCGGGGCTCCTGGCTTCATGGGCGTAGTCTTCAATTCTCAGTTGAGTCAGACTTCTTCATCTCCAGCACGTGCATGTCCTTAAGCAAAGCAGGCCTCAGGGATGGTTTCCAGGCTCTTCACAGTGCCCCCCACTCCCATCGTGGCCGTTTGTCTAAATGGAAACGCGAGGTCTTGGTTTGTGCCCTTGAACCTCCCCACATCAGAGCCATCACCTGGGGTTAATACAGCTTCTGTGTATCAAAGGGCTCTGCTGGAGATGCACAAAAGTAAAATCTTTGAACCTAGGTGATTAATGGTGGGGGCTGTAGCTGCAAATCCCTGGATTTTGTTCTTAACAGAAGTAGTAGGCAATATATCCTGGCTGTCAGGGTTGTAGTTCGGGCAGGGCTGCTACTGCTAGAGTGGAAAGCTGTTCCTTTCCAGCAAATAGCTGTATGAGATTCTGACTCCCTCCTCATCTGAATGGAGGGAAAAAACCCAACCCACCCTGTTTAGCAGGCAAGTCAGCTCTCCTGCAGTCTGATAAATACTCCAGGCTTGATAGTCTTGCTTCCCCCACAGCAGTGCTGGTAGCCATTTGCCAGCTGCTTGCTCTGACCTCCAGTCAGCGGTGTCTGTCAACACACTGTTTTTCAGAGGTGGCAGTGTGAGATCTCCCAACAGTCAAGTAATCTGCACCATTGCCTGAAGATCTATTGGGCAAACCGAGCGAGGCAAGAGCCAGAGCTGGAAATTTCCTTATGCTTCCAGTCTTAACCGCTAGAGGTTTGAAAAAAAAAAAAAAGAAAAAGGAAAAAAAAGTACTTTCAAGTCTTATAAAAACACACTCATAAGCCAGGCTGCCTATGAACAGCTGATATGAGAGCATCTATTTGGCCTAATGTTGATTTGATATAAATTAAAATATAGGAGGGAAACAGAGGTCTTGAATGGGCTTTAATGTGTTTTGTGCATAGGAGCAGGACAACTGTGTGTTCCTCTGGCTAAACTGAACTTCAGATTGTTTTCCCAGGTGAGATTTGTTTGGTTAACAGGAACTCAAGAACATGAATGACTCTTGTGCAGCTCCTAGCTGCTCTTGGCAGTCCTGGTCCCACGCAGAAGGGTGAATTGGCCCACTTGAGCAGCAGATGTGTGTGTTTGGACCTCCGAGAGGCAGCAACTTTGTCCTGACAAACCTTCTGATGGGGTAAAAGCCTGTCTGTGGAAAGAAGTTTGAGCTGTGCTGAGCTTGTTGATTTTTATCACATCCCATAAATATTCTGCAGCAAATAGCAGTGGCTATAAAACAAAAATGTGTATGATTTTGTTATCAGCAGAACACTTGCACTGTCACTTGAATTCTCAATCAGAAACTTTGCCAAAGCAGCAATTTTTTTTCATTGTTTCAGCCGAGAAAGTTTCTTGGAAACAAAAATCACACTCCAGAATTACTAAATGCTGATCTGAAAGTTCCCTTTCAAGGGGATGGTTTGCTGGGCAGGAATTCAAGTTCTCTTGTTTGAATGAGGCAGCTTGTTCTCTTCTGGAGCACTCTGAGGCAGCACCTGTGCCACCGAGGGTGGCTCCCACTGGGCTGTGGGACACCAGCTGCCACCAGGAGTGGGATGGCAGTACCTGGCTCAGGGTCCAGCTCTGCAAAGCAGCTGGTGCCTTCAGTGGTCTGGTCTGGCTGCTGGGCACAGCTTGCTGTCCGTTCAGCATCTCCTGCAAGAAGGAGGCTCAGGTTCTCCTTTTCTTTGCCGACAGCTCTGATACAGCCTAGGAAGGAGGGGTTTTTCTCTGCCTTCTTGCAATGTTTGTTCTCTTTAGGTGGAGGTTGGCACTGAAGAGTCTCTGTGTAAGGACAGAGCAGGAAGGCAGCACAAACTGGACACGTGTTGGTGCAAAGTGCGCTGCTGCAATCCTGCTGGCCTAGGTTTTGGTTTGGGTTTTTTCCCAGCTGTGTAGTGTGAAGAAGGTACTAGAAGCCCAGTGTGGTTTTGGAGCCCAGAGCCTCTCTGAACATTTTCTTTCTGCCCCTCTGGGCTCCTTGCACATCAGGTAGGGGTTGGCCAGCACAAAGTCGGTGGCCCCTTGGGTGCTGTGAGCTTAGGGCTGAAAAGGCCATTTTCTGTCTGAACGTGGAGCTGGTGGCACAAGGCTGTCACAAAAAGCCAGACCTGCTGCATGAAGAGAGGCATCTCCCAGCTGCTGCAAAGCTGAGACAGAGGTTTGTGACTGCAAAGTCCCTGCTGTGAGTGCCTTGGCTGATCTGGTTTTTCCTGGTCTCCCTGTGTTGTCCTTTCAATACGAGCTTGCAGGAAAATGTTCTTGCTTGCTTCCTACTCCCAGCTGTGCCCAAGGAGCCCTGTTGGGATCCTGATATGAAAAACAAACTGGTGGTGGACCTGAAGAGCTAATTTCCTCCACCATATTTAGTGCTGACACTTGAGGTCACTGGCTGCCTTGTGTTAGACCCTTAATGAACTTAAGTTCATTTACCTCTGCTAAGTCATCCAGGTGTCTCTGCCTGTAATTACACGGTCTGCATCTCTAACACGCTCACTTTCCTTACCCATTTCCTCAGCCTGTTTTGAGCCTTCTGCTCGGGTTCCCATGACCATGGGTAAGACCAGTGGTCCCTGTAAAACACAACAGTTTGATGCGAGCTGTCTGCTGTGCTGGGTCTTAGGCTGGCTGTCCCCCTCTTGTCCCCAGTCTGTGGGCCTAATTAGAGGTACCTTATTGAAATGCCAAATCTGCCTGCCTTGGAGTCACCTTTTAACCCTTTCTATCAGCTAATAGCTCACCTGATGCTCTTGCAGCAGATACTAATCCTGGCCAGCACAACCCAAGCTGGGCAGCCATTGCCATTTAATTCTTGGCCGATGGACTGTAGAATATCCCAAGCTGGAAGGAGCCCACAAGGATCATAGAAATCTAACTGGTCCTGCCCAGGACCACCCCAATAATCACACCATGTGCCTGAGTGTTGACCAAGCAGTTCCTAAACTCTGGCAGGCTTGGTGCTGTGCTTGGTGAATGAGCCAGCAGTTTCCTTGAAAGCAAGTGCAGGTTTATCTTCTTTGCATTACTGTCATTTTTTTTCTGCTGTATAGCTTCTACACCCATAGCCTACAGCAGTAGGTTAAGGAAACAACTCTACTCTGTGAGATGCAGCAGAGCCTCTGGAAAACAGCCTACCACCTCCACGCAGGGCGGTGTCTGTGTTGTGTAGAGTAATCTGCACCTAGTGCTTTAGGGTGTGCTTGCCACTGGCTGCTTGTGTTAATTTGGCCTCACTGCTGGAGCCCTAAAATGCCTCAAAGACACAAATCCAGACTCACAGCTTTCCACTGTTCCCTTTTTGTCTCCCTGAATTAAACAGCAGAAGTCTGTAATGGTGACTTTACGTGTGCTGCATTCCCACATCACACTGCAAAGCCTTCAACACTGCACGGCAGCTCACTGGCACCGAATAGGGGCTGGTCCTCGGGGTGCCAAAGGGGATCTGCTCCACCTCTTCCACCCAGGCAAACACTGATGAAATATGGATAGAGGGGCCTGGCAACCTGGTGTGGTTAGAAGGCTTCCCAAAGCTTCAACTGCTGCTTGAGACCACTTCTCCTGCTGTTAGAAATTCTTCCCTCCCTCAGGAAAGAACAGATAAGCCAAAGTCACCATTAATCTGTGTCTCATTAGTGCTTCTCTGCCTTTTGCTGATACTCTCCAGTGGCACTTTCTAGGACATTATCTCTCCATTTTACAATCTAATCTGGTTGATGTCCCACCTTGATTCCTCCTTGCCCAGCTTTGACTTGGGGAAGTTGTGCCAGGACAAAGCTTCACATGAGCTGACAGAATTTGGTGTCCTCTGCTGTGCACTGCTGCTGACTCCAAAAGAGGTCTGTGCAAAGGATGCTCCTTAAGAATTGAGCACCAGGATGCTTTTGACTGCCTGTATAAATCAGGACACAGGCTGTGGCTGAGAACCACCCAGCTGTGAAGCGCAGCCCAACCAGTGACCACGTGGGGTGCACGGCTTTAGCAGATTTAGAAAAAAGACCCTGATTTTGTCAGTTTGTGGCTGTTCAGAGACCTCTGTCTCGTTGTGGTGATGGGAGGTGAACCTGGACCTGTGTGTGCTCAGAAGCCATCCCTCCTGCGTGTGGGGAGGGGAGAGCCAGCAAGAGGAACCTTTGGGAGGATGAACTCTGGACCTCTGCATGTGTAACTTCTTTTGCATCCTTTAATAGCTCTTTGGAGCAGTACGGTTGTTCAAGAAATGTCTTCTCTAGTGTTGGCATTAATCTGAAGGAAATGTTAGATTACATCTCCCACCAGCAGAATTTAATTCGAAGACACACTGTGTTTCAACAATCAGAAGTGTTGTTTGGATATAAACAAAAAATTAATTCCAGTGAAACTTACTGAATAAGCATTAAATATTTTGAGTTCATTGAATGTGATATAGGTTGTTTTCAAGATAGCCTTAATTTGAAAAGGAACTGGAGATTTTTAACTGCTTATCTTCCAGTCTTGGCCAATTATACTCTGTATAACTCCAGAATTAAAAAGCATTAGATAAAACATCTTTCCTTTGGAACAGCATGAACATGCAGAAAAGGAAGAGCCTTGGAATATTCTTGCCTTGAATTTCAAATAAGCATTTTATCTGATAAAGCTGGAGATACTCATCCAAAGTCTCTGAAGTCAGGAGGGCTGGGGTGGGTTGTAAGAGCATCCATAAAATGCTACCCTGGCCTCACTTGTGTGAAGCATTTGCCTGAGCGCTGAAATTGGCGTTTGATGGAGAGAGTTTTGTCATCCTGTCTGTGCAGGACCTCTGTGTCAACACTGACCAGGCCTCGTACCAGCCTGCCAGCAGTGCCAGAACAAGGAGGCATTTTCTGCTCTTGGGCTGAGCCTGGGCAATTGGTTGGACTCGGGGACGTTCAATAATACCTTCTTCCAACTTAATTGCCAAGACTTTTGGAAACACTTCCAAATGCACTTCTCAAATCCCTAAAACCCTTTCTGAAAGCTCTTTACCCACTTTAAACTGCTGTGAAGCGTTTTAAGGACAAAAATGTTTTCCTTTCAAATACTACAGGGGTTTAAATCCTCCTCCCACTCATTCCTTGGGCTGTATTTTCTGCAAAGCAATTATCAGCCTTTGCTAATTTTTATCAGCATTATTAAATGCTTGGAGTCTTCAGTAGATCTTGCATTCACCTGATTAGTGAATACTCAGTATTTAAACCCCCTCACAGTTTTGAACTTTGATCCTATTGTACTCTTTTAATAGGTTTGTGTTCGATGGCAGATTTGCACCAGGGATGATGTGCTGGTGGCTCTGTAGCACTTTCAGCTGAGCTATTTTGTAGTGCCAAGGAGACCCAGCCCTCTGGGTGGTGCCACAGCTTTCTTGAGGACGCAGCAGGGCTCTGCAGTGCTCAGGATGAGGCCCAAGTGGCCCCTCCTGTTGAAAAATGTGTCTGGCTCCTGCCCTCCAAACTGATTCTGTTGCAAGTATTTTGCCAGGCTTCTCATCAGCACGGTGTGCTGAGTCAGAAAAATGCAATTCACCATATATTAGGAAGAATAAGCAATTATCCCTTGTCAATTATGTCTTCAGTCAGTGCATATAAACAGCTGGTGATGTAGAACAGTCTTCACTTAAAATCAGAGAACCTTTTAGGAGAGTTGGTTCATTTCCATATATTTACCAAATTTTCTTCCTATAAAAATATCATGTCTTTAAAAAAAAAAAATCTGTGACTTAATCCTCTTGGTCTCTGGGGCAAATGATGTATTTTTAGGTGTGACTAATTAGCAAACATGTGGAGGGGGGGATTTAAAAGCTGCTCTGAGAAGAGCTCTGTCACTTGAAATGCTCAGGAGGTTGTTGCTGGTTATTATGCCTCTCCAGCTGTGTCTAGCTCAGATGGATGAGGTTGGCTCCTGATCCACAAATGTCAATCTCTTGCCCACCAACTTTTCCGGGAGCCTGGTGCATGGGAACTCTCTGCAGGCAGATCCCAGAGGGAGCAGAGTTGGTGCTGTGTGTGGGGTGATGCTCCTTGGTGAGCATCACTAATGAGCCATTATAAGGCCAGGCATAGTATGCATGGCAGTTAATTTTGACTTTAATTTTATTTAATAGTTCATAACACTTATTTTCAATATTTAACAAGCTTAAACAGAATGAGCAACTTGTGTGCTTTTTATGTTAATTGGCAATATTTTGCTGCTGACTGCTCCTGTGCTCTTAACCCTCCTAACTCTTTCCCTTGACCTTAATTGATGCTCTCCAGGCTTTCTGCTGTGACACAACTGAAATGGGTTATTTCTTCTGGATGTTACTGCATTTGAATAGAGAATATTCACCAAACTGAGGGGGAATGACAGCTGAATCACTGGCGAGGCCTCCTGAGATGGCTGCATGGTCTGGTGGGGTGTGTGGTCAGCCAGGCACCTGCAAAACCTCTGGGAAGAATGTTTGCCCTTTCCCTTGAATGGCAATGCACAATTTTAATTGCAGACAACCAGTATTTCCAAACATAAATGCTTTGAACCACCTGAGGCCAAGTACAGTTCACAGCTGTGGGCAGAGGGAGGAAAACTACAGATCTTTTCCATGACTGATACGCTTCATCTGCCAAAAGAAGTTGGATTCATTTTGCTTTGCTAAATTGTTGCTGTTTTAGGCCAAAATGGACTTTACCAAGGAGTGGAACAAATGACACCATTTTGTGGGTGTGTGCAGTGGGTGGGTTGGGACATGATTGGTTGGTTTTGGGAAGAGGCAGAAAAGAATGGACAGCTCTTGGAGATGGTTTTGTGGAGAAAAGGCCCTCAGCCCTCGCCCCCAGTGTGGCATTAATTTTTCTCTGCCACCAAAGCTAAGCAAGGATTGTTTTTCTGCTCTTGAGGGATGATGGGTAAAACAGCAGCAAAACCCCTGCCGTGCACTGTCCTCTGTCTGATTAAATTTTAGTCAGAGGACTTCTTTCCCTCCATGGCCTCTCTGCCTACCACTTGTAAAGCAACAGAGTACAGTGATTTGTCCAGCCTGTGTTCCTCTTAATAGAATACACCATATTAGAGGGTCTAATGGGTACTGGGAGCACTTCTACAGAACTCATCAATATGCTTATGGAGTGCACCTTCCCTCACCTTTCTCCAGGGTATCTGTAAAAGTACGGATATGCAGTCTGTGCTCATCATTAAACCAGAGCTAGTAAGTACTATTTCTTCTCGTGGGATCGTGAAAGTATGGGCTGTGTAAACTCATTTGCACCACCCAGAGGTTAGGGGCCTGTATCTAAACTTCATCTCGTCACTGGAGTTAATGCATGGTGATAGGTGCAGATAGCAGAATGATTGATTGACTGAGGTTAATTTGCGTGCTGACTGAGAGATGTGGTAGGGAAGGGAGACATCCATCACAGAAATGTGTTTTATATATGTGTGTGTGTATTAGGATCAACTGCTGCTGCTCAGCTTATCAGGAGGAGTAGAAAATTGAAGCTATGCCAAACAAAACTAGAATTATTTGTGTCTCTGTCACTGCTGCTCCTTGTCTTGGCTAGACCAGCCCGTACTGAGTTTGAGACCTCCATGTGTTGGGATGTGGCGGGGCTGTGCCTGGAGGGTTCCCTGGGGTGGGACACATCTCATCCAGTGTGTGCAGAGCTGCTCGTGGTGCAGGGACTCGCAGGGTCTCACCTGATCTGCCCTTGCCCTGCTCCTGTACCATCAGTCTCTCTGCACTAGCAGCATGCAGGGATCACTCTCCAGCAGCCCTGGTCTGGCATCCCTCCTCCTGCCAGAGGAAGATCATCTGTGGAGAAACATTGACTCTTCTTGCTGCAAAATGAGAGCTCCCATCAGTGAACTGTGCAGCACATGGGCAAGTAATGCCCAAAGCACTGTCTGAGGCTCCAGTGGTGCTGGTGCTGAACAAGTGCGTGCGTTTTGCTTGGCTGTGACCTTCAGGTGGGGACACTGGGCAAACCCTCATAATCCTTACAGCTGGGAGGGCCTGGCCCTGGCAGCAGGGAGATGATGGTGGTCCCTCTTCCTTCTGCTCTTCTCTCCAAGCATTCCCAGCTCGTGGTCAGAAATGCTTAAAACCACGTACTGACCTGCAGAGAAGAACAATTCATTGCTCCTCCCTGGGCTGTGAGTGAGTGCCTCAGGAGCGACTGCTGCCGTGAGCCTCCACCCTGGTGTGTTGATGGAGGGCTTGGCAGGACTGCTCCTCTGCTCTGGGCATCTCTGCAGCTCAGTTCACAGTGAGCTCAGCTCTCGGCAAGGGAACAGAGCGGCTCCTGGGTGGGAGAAACATGGACCATGCCAGCCAAAGCTGTGTGTTCTCCATGGGAAGCGGTGTTAGCAGAAATTGGAATTTACAAGGCCTTGCTGCACAATTATTTAAGTGTATATTGGTCTCTCCCCTCTCCTACCTCTTTTATGGGTTGGTGCAGTCTTTGCTCTGCTCCAGAGGAGCCAGATGACCACTGCCAGCTGTAATAACTCTGTGAGCAATAGCAGGAGCTGCTGCAGTTTAGCAATTGTTAACTATGTTCTTTATTGAATTTTGTTATAGCTGTGCAATTAAGCTCACCTTAGTATGTTACACCTAATGTGTTTATTAAGGAATCTAGTGAACCAAAACAAACACATCCATACCATCTGACAAACTTGTTTTCCACCAAAGTTAATTAGAGAGGAGGATTCCTCCTGACTTAAATATTTTCTTGCCTTGCACCTTAAAACCAGCTAATTTTAAACTAATTGGATTGTTAACCATTCTCAACAGAGAGCAATTCTGATTGCAGGGGTTTCCCAAATGCATGGGGACATAGTGGGCACCGTGCAGGTTAAGCAGGACCAAGCCTGGTGCAGGGCAGGGAATATTTTATGTATAGGTCAGGCAGTGAGAGGGAGGCTGGTTCTCCACAGCCAGGAGATGAGAAGTCTGAAGAAACCCCTAGGGAATTTTGGCTTAGGTGAACTCACTGCTAACCTGGAGGGCTTCCTGTGAACTATTTTGTCTTTGTCTTGGGGGAATTTTGCAGTCTCTGCAGGACTGTTCAATTTAGCAGGCACGCTGGGTTTTGAAGGCAATGTCTTTTTCAGGTGGCTGTAATTGCAGGTACTGTGGGAACTGTTGTGTCAAGGCGGAGCCAGGTCAGCAAATTCTGTAAATGTTCATGTGTCTAGAGAAAGAGGTTTGCAATATCTGTATTAATGTAAAAGGAGGCAGCGAGGAAGGCTTCCAGGCAAGTGTGTTCCTTCCTATTTTGATTTTTATTCTTTTTTTTAACTACATCACTGTTCTAATAAAACCTAAAGCTTCCAGAAAGAAGCACTGTCTCTCTCTTACACTCATAGACCAGAGGATATTGATTTCCTTAAATCTTCCAGAGGGAAGATGTGCCCAAAAAGGTGATGAGTGGAGGCAAGGTTGAACACCAACACCTGAGCTGCACTGGCTTCCCCAGTGCTGGAGGACAGGCTCTGGAGAAATGATGGGTATGCTGTGAGGGAGCTCAACCAAAAGTGTGTATCTGACCATTTCCATGGAGAGCCAGTCTTTCCCAGAGGGCTTCTCAGACAGTGACTCTAAAGTTTGCAAGCAAACTTTGTTTTCTAAAGACTGCTGAAGAGACACAGTGAGGTCTGTCATTCTGTTCAGCTTAATACTGCAATCTCTTTAAAAGCCATCATTACCTCTGCTACCTGTTAAGTACGAGTGATTTTTTTTTTTAATAGTGAGAAAGCTGTTTACTTATATTTGAATGTCATCTAAGATTAAAAACTTTATTCAATTACCTTCTGAATGGTACCTCAGTATGATCTGATGATAGACAAGTAGTAATGTGAATTGATTTGATTTTGTCTGAGAGATTCATCACAGGAGGTGAAAAACCAAAATATTCATCAGCAGTAAATTAATATTCTTTTCCTGCTCATAAAAGATCAACTGCTTGTGGTATTCATATATTTTGAGCTTGTTAATATTCAAATTGTGGATGCGGATGGTCTTGTAAAGTTTTCTATTGCCCTTTGTGAGGAGTAGCTGTTCATTCATTATTTCTGTAATGAAAAGTGAGCTCTGGCTCATCAGCACCGATTTCCATTTCACAATGTCTGAACCTCTGGTTTCAGGGAGGGCAGAGCTGAGAGTTACTGCATGGCTAAATCTCTTTAAAACAGTTAAACCGTAAATTACATCAGGACTGGACCTTCTTCTGTCTCCCTATGGAAAGCCAATTTCTGATTTTACAGGCTACTGCTCTTAGCAGGTGCTTTCCAGGCTGGTTCAGCACCTTCCCACCCTGTTCCCAGTGTCTCTCCCACTTTCTTCACTGTACCCAAAGGCTGAAAGACATGCCACAGTGCAATTAAACCAAATTATCTTCAGCACCCTTGAATGAGTGATGCCCTGAAAAGCCTGGTTTGGCTGTGTTGTTCCTGTCTGGTTCCTGCAGTGGTGTATGGAGATACCAAAGCATGAGGACACGTGTCTGGAGAGGGTAGCAGACCCTGCTGAGGCTTCTTGGTGCAGGACTCATCTCTTCTGTAATCTCTCTGATCGTTTGTGTGCTGCTGGTTGTTCCTGCAAATAGCTGCTGAACCTGAGATCAGGATGCTTTTGATTAAGACATGCTGGGATGGAGACAGAATGTGCCTTGCCTGATGTTTCCAAAATAGGAAACCTTCCTAGCACTGCCACATTATGGCTCGGAGATGGGAAAATTATGCTCTGGCTTCTCAGGAATTTTCATATTGGTTTTTTTTTCCTCTGTAGCACTTGAGTCACATTCATTTAATAACCTTACGTGGGGTGGGTTTGGGGGGAAGTTTGTGCAATGCAATGCAGCTTAATTTGAATTTTATAGCAGTTTAGTACGACTTGGTGTGTGCAGCCTTTCTGGGGTTTATTTCTTTAATAGCCATACAGACATTTTCCTGCTGACGAAGTATCTGCCGCTTTGCCCGCGCAGGGAAAGTTGTGCTTGCAATCTTGGAGCTGGAGAGTCACTGTGCTTGGGGACAATCAGGTTGGGAATGTGCTCCTGCAAGGTGCCTTTGTAGAAAGTCTCCCAGAGGGCAACACAGCCAGCTATAAGTCATTCCTCTTTGGTACTGGACTTCCCTGGCATGGCCCAGGGAAATTGTGCTTTGGGCTTTTCCACAGTAGGCTGGGTTTGACTGGTGCTGGGACGGTACTGATTAACAGCCACAAACACCGAGTTTCCCAGTCTGGTGGCACAAGAATGGTCCTAGTCCTTTCCTTTGTCAGTGGTTGTATTGTTCTAAACCTCACCTCAGTGCTGCTGGCCCTCGTGGGGCAGGGCATTTGGCGCACGCCTGATGTCCATCTTTGGTGTCCATGAGGAGTATCCACAGCGTAAAGCTGGGGATGGAATATCTGGGCCTCTCCTTTGTCAGCATGAAGCAAACTTCACACCATATCATTGGCAATGACGTGACTGAGTTTGCAGAGGAGAGAGGATGGACTGGAACTATCTGAAGAAACAAAGCTGTGCTGCAGCTGTGGAGAGAACTGCAGGCCCAGGGAGCATCAGAAACTTGAATGGTTTAGGACATAAAATTTCTAGAGAACTTTCCTGAAACTAAGGACGTACACACCACTGTCCTTGTCTACTTCAAAGGACAATAAATTGTTACATTCCCTAAAAAAAAAGCTCATTTTGTGTGTAGGCTTATTAAGTACCTAAGATGTGAGAATTGAATTTCATCAACCATAGAAACTCAGACTAACCTTAAAAAATTAGGCCACTGCTAAGATAAAAGACAGGAGGGCAAGAACTTAGCATGTGTGTATTCTGGCCACCTCTTGGAGAGTTTCTTGCTGCTAATAATTTTTGTAGCACCCCTTCTTTTTCTAGTTCCAACCAGCACTTTCCCATGCAGTTTTATTTCCAAGTTCCTTACAGATGTCCAAACAGATTAGACCTACCACATTTTTCCCAGTGAAAACTGGTTATCTTTTTAGAGGAAGATATTGGATTCAGTCTGGCATGAGCTTCTTTGTACACCCATGCTACATTTTATACTGCTTTCCATTAACCACCGTATCTTTTAATTATTGTTCCCTTCATAACTTGTTCAGGAAATCTTCCACACTACTGCAGTCGGATTAATGGGCTTCTCTTAAACATAGTTTTATTTTTGCTGTTTCCTAGCACACACTGCCATTTATGCCTTGATGGATATATATTTTTTAATTATCATTATCCTCAGGAATTACCCAGTCCTCAGAACTTGAGTGCGTTAAGCTCTGGCTCTTACTTTCACTTCAGATGGGAGTGATTTCCATTTCTATTACCTCATTCATATTTGTCATCCTGTTTGTGCCCTATCACTCAAAATCCACTTTTTTGAGTGCAAATTGAAGTTAAATTGTCATTTAGGTTTGAGATTGTACCAAGTTATATTTATTTTCTATCCCGTTCTTGCCATGCAAGAGGTCCCCCCACGGTAGGTGCTGCACTGACGAGGCCTCGGTCTGTGAGGGTGGCCCTACAGGAGAAGCAGGGCATGCAGTGACTCTTTCCTGCCGTAATCATCCACTCCTCAGTGGTTTGCTTCGAACGTGGCACGAGGAGCCCTGTGCCTTTTTGCCATGTGTTTTACGTGCTGAACAGCATCTCGGTGCTCGCTCTGGTTTGTTTGGGCAGCAGTGCCTCCAGTACCCTGCGGCTGGCTCTGGGTCCTGCCAAAGTCATCTGGATACTGAAGGCTCTTGCTCAGCGTTGTTGTGTTGTTGCACACATTCCTCAGTGGTTTCTCACCTGCCATGTTCGATTCCATATTCAGCTCCCTCAATGAGCTGAAGTTTTGTTAACTCCATCACCACCTTGAACATGCTGCTTGCAATATCCCTGGGGTGTTTCTTCACTTCCCCTCCCTGTGCTCAGGGATCTTAGCCCTGATTAGCAGCCCTCTGGGAATCCTCTCACGATTCACCTTGTGTGAGATGCAAGAAATTCCCAGGTCTGCTGTGACACTGGTGTCACTTTACATTTTGCTTTTATTTTCTTCCTCGCGTTTTGGTGTCTGGCCTTGTTATCAATGCAGAGCACTTCGAACCTCTGCAAGAAGTGCTCTCCACCCATTTCCACTGACTGGACCAAGTGCATAAGGGGCATGGCATAGTAAAATACATTCCTTTGATGAACAGTTCTCCACACAGAGTGTGCTTTCATACTCCTTCCTACAAGCCAGGACTTGAATGAACTGTGAGATGAACTGTGAACTGTGAGAGATGTTGGATGGGAGTGATAATTCCAGAAGAGTAAGAGGATGGAAGTGTCCCTAAGGAAAGGGCTGGTAAATGGGATGTGCTCAGGGAAGGGGACCTGTGTCTGAGCTGGGGCAGAGGGAGGAATGACTGTAATTGGGGAAAGCAGGGGAAAACAGGGTCCTCCTGCCTGGACTTTGTGTAGGTTGCTGTCGTGGGAGGTAAATAATAGGTTTAGAAAAACCCAGCACCCACTGTAATACTGAGAGCAGAACACTTTCTGCTAAACTGGAGTCTCCCAGTCCCCATGCTTGGCCAGAAAACAGGTTTTTGTTAAAAGAGGCACTGGCACTGTGCCTCAGAGCAGAATGAGAAATGCCTTGGGGTTTCACCAGGGAGAAGAGGAGGAAGCAAAAAGCCATTCTTCCTAATTTGATATTCAGTGCAGCTTGTCCCGTGTTTCTTAACACTGCCTTAACACACTCTGGAAGATGCTGCTCCCTCCACGCTGCTGTTATTTGCTTTATAGTTATCATTTATTTCTATTTATGCTATCTAAACTGCTCCTGCCCTGGGCACAAGTACAAGACACATTTTAGAAAGGGAGGAGGATAATCTAAACTGTCTGAGCTTTTCCTGAGCAGGGAACGGCCTTGAGATGACAGTGGAGGTTTGCTGGGTCAGGCCAGCCACGGGAGCGGGATGGATCCGGGGGCAGGAGCTGAGCCTGGGGCTGTAGCCCCCTCCCACATTCTTCCTGTTTTGAGGACCAGGAGAATCTGGTCCTGAGGGGAAGTGCAAAGACCTTCATGAAGTCCCCTTTCTGCTGGGGTTTGCTCCTGTGTATATTTGACTCACATGTCTTGCTCCTCGTGGTGCTCTGAAGGCTCTCTCTCTGGTGCCAGGGAGGGAATTTGCTGCTGAGGGGCAGGGATGCAGCTTCTATAGCTCCCAAGTATTGAACGAGGTGTCAGGTGTGGGAACAACTCTCCTGACCCCACTGAGAGAGGCCAAAATCTCCCATTAGATGCATCTGAACTCCCTGAGAAAGGGCTGCGATACTTTAGCTCCAGGAAAAACCTTTCCTTGCATGAAGGAGGATATGCTGTTTCTACATATTTCTCTTTGGCTGGTTTTAGTAGATTCTTTCCAGGCTCAGTCTAGACATGGGATTGTGTTTACTAGAAAAACCTATTTTTCTTAACAGCAGTTTAAAAAATGTTCTTGGCTAATGTAGTTTGCCCCTCACAATGGCAAAGAGGGTAGTGTTATTCAAGACAAAGATTTCAATTTTGTGTAAGGCTGAAATCTGCCCTGAAAGAAACGTGCTTGCAATTTTTTTTTCCCTTTCATCCAGGAAAACATGAGAATGCAGCCTGAAAAAGACCAAAGTCTTATTGTGCTTACAGGCTTTTTCTGTGATCAAAACCAAGTCCTTTCAGCTCAGACAGGGATCTGCTTTATATCTAAGTCCAGTTTGCTCTGAGGTGGCTGTACAATGCCCCAAAACATGTTTGTATTGGTATTTTTAAATAATTAACTGAGGGGTTTGTCGATGTTGTTGCATATGTTAAAATCAGTTAGGTTAAGGGAGAGCAACCAGTTTCACAGCAGCGTTAATTAGGAGAAGAGGAAAGAAAATTGCAACAAGTAGAAAATCATGTTAGCAGCCTCCAGGGGATGGATCTGTTCTCAGTCACAGCAGTACCTGTGGGGCACTCAGAGGGTTGAAGAGCCAAAATAACCACGACTGCAGGTCTTTCTGTGCTCAGCAGAATAATAGTAGAACATATGACTGCGAAACACTAGCTTGGAACTGCTTTTAGTTATTTGTGCACAACAATTTTTCTGCACGTGGAGGGTTTTCCTATAACAGCTGGGGAGGCTATGATGAAAGGACACTTTTATTTTAAATAAAGAAAATGTGGCTTTAGTCTAGCTTGGATTTCTTTTCGTACAGAGAAAAATTTCTGCTTGCTGGGCCTGCTGAAATGAGGATTCTGGGGAAGTTGTGCCTGAGGAGGGTGGGGATACAAATTGTCTTGATGAGATTGGGTAGAATAACACAGAAATGAGTCCCTGAGCAAAATATTTCCTAAAAGCATGCAAACAAAAACTGCAGAGGTTTGCAAACTGGCAGCTACCGTGTGATGTTAGTGGTTGGCTGGAATAGTGCTGTGGGTTGTAAAGCTTCCTGAGCACTCCCCTCTGGACCTGCCTGCCTGGAAACACCGCTATCTTCTTGCTGTTCTAAGTGAAGGGATAATTTATCTGTGTGTTTTTCTTCCTTTTTTTTTTTTCCTTAGACATCGCTAACCCTGCAAATTAAAAAGGGATCCATGAGTAATTAGGCTTTTCTTTTTCCTTTGTTAAGCGAATAAGTGATGGTGACAGCTGAAAAATGCACGTGGTCTTTCTATCCGATTCTCCAGACCTTGAAGGTCCCCAAGTACAGGAGAAAATGTTCTGAGATACAGATTTTCTTGGATTCCCCACAGAATATTTTTCTCGGGATTTTCAATTGTCTCTGTCTACACAGGTTATAAATCTAGTTCAGTAGAAGCAAGACAAATTTTAATGGAATTTTTTGTTAAAACTAATTAAACATCTAGCTCCCTCATCACCACAAACAGACAGAAGATTAACTATAAAATAATGGCCAGCTTCAAATTTGAACAGGAGTTTTGGAAGACTTAACTTGCATTCACCTTTTGCTTTGTCAGTTACTGTGTGTTCTGGCTGTTACAGGAAGCTACTGGCAGCTGAGGTGTCCTTGGTCACTTGCAAATGGCCCGCAGAACAGACTTTACACTGGCAAGCATTCAAGGAATGGGAACTAATTGATTAAGACCACTGTCTCCAAGAGTGATTCTTATGTCCTTAATCACGTCTTCATCTCTGCAGTTTGCAGATGAATCTTGACTTCACACATCATAGTTCTGTCAGAAACCACACCATCTGTTATGGAAATGCTGGGAGGCACTTGACAAATTTGGATCAGACACCTTTATTTCCTTTTGACATTTTGATGTAGGCAAGGCCTAATTGGGTTTTTAGAGTGATCGCTGTTCCTGTGGACAACATCTTCCCACAAGAGATGTTCAGAGCCCTTTGCCTCGTTCAGCTCTCAGTATGGACTACAAGAATATCTCGTGCTTCTCTGCACCTTCTTGGCTGTTCCTGCTCTTTGCTCCAAAACCTACATCTATTACTTCTCTTTGAGGCTCTTGAGCCAAAACTTGGTGTTGAGTTGCCTTCAAGGTAGGCTGAGCTGGAAATGAGGAGCCTTCTCCAACAGATGGTCCAGACCCAGCACTGGCCCCGTCCACACCTCTCTGCTTTCACACTTTTCGTCCCCACTTGCTCCTCGGGAAGGGGTTGCTGATGGTCTCCTGAGCCTGAATCCGAACTGATCTACATTTGCTTATTTTAATTCCCGGCTATCACCACACTTGTCTCTTGCCCTGCTCTTGGACATCTGCAGAAGGAGCTGTTCCTCTAGAGCCTGGCACCTGAGCTTATGATTTGTGGCTGGTTGTGAAAAGCTGACAGAGTAATGTCCCAAACAGGACCCTTGTCCTGGTGCTGGCAGGGAAGGAAGGGTAACTCCAGCTCCTGAGGAGAGCTTGGGTTCTTAGGTATAATGGAAATGCCTTGGGACACAGTTAAGTTTCTTCAGTCAGACCTTCTGTTCACCTTTTTTTTTTAAATTGTTCAGCATGTTCTTTTAGTATTTTCAGTCCTTTTATTCTGTCCTGATTTCAGCTGTGAAAGTCGTTCAAGTGATTTTGGCAAGAAATCCTTGAGAGCATTGGCTCGATATTCTCCCATGTTTAATATTTTGATGTAGTTTTTTTATTTCCATTTTCTTCTTTCTTTTGTCTCTTTTGGCTTTTCAACCTTCATTTGCTAAAGAAACCTTTAAAACCAAAGAATATTTCTCATCTATGATGGCATGAATAAATGAATGTGAGCTCTGTGATTAATGTGCCTTTCTGTAGTTTTATAAAGTTTATCATCCCAGAAGGGAGGAAAAGTGCTTTGTACTTGTTTTCTAGAAAGCGTGCAGAGAGCTTGAGACAGCGTCCGGTATTTAGGGAGAGGGCAACAGAAACAAAAGAATGACGATGCTCTGAATGCAGAAGGTAGTTATTAAAAAAGAAAAATCATTCAGTGAGCCTGGGGCTTGTGCAGGGCAGAGGGCTTTTCCCTCTCTCATTTGACAGAGCTGCCATCTTCCAAACTGAAGTTGTGATTTCAAGTTGAGATGTAAGTCCTGCTGCTGCACCACCAGCATTGCTTGGTCCCACTGTGCTGGTATGTGATGGCAGTGATGTCTGTAGCCGTTTTGGTGCAGAAGGGAGGCAGTGAATTACTCTGGGAATAATTTTCCCGTCCCACTGGTACGTTCATGTCCCCTGGAAGCACCAAGAGGATGCTCTGGGAACATGAGGAGTGTCTCCTCCCATGACAGTTGAACTGCCTCGAGTGCTTAGGCTGGCACTCACCCTCCAAAGGGCTGAGGTCTGTGAGCAAGCAAAAATAAAAAGAAAGTGGCACTTTGACACTGATAGAAACCAATGACGTGGTGCCAAATCAGAGCAGATCCAAATCCTGTAAAAAAAAAAAAAAAGGCTGGAGCCAAGATCAATGTCTGTGACATTCAGCTGCTTTTAGCACAGAAATCACATAAGATACTCACTTACTAGGAGGAAAGAAGGTTAAAATGGTTAGCTGAGAGAACAATTAGACAATGCCCACTTTTTTTTGTATTAAACAAAAGCGAATTCAATTTTCTGGCTGTGCAGGCTCTTTTCCATTGTTTGTGCCTGAGTGAGGGTGTGGGGCCAAATGTCTCTGGTTTGGAGAGTCTCTCTGTGCCCAGGGCAAGCAGGAGGGAGCAGCAGCAGGGGATGGGCCACTGAGGTGCTCATAGGGAACCTCAGGCAGGAAGGATGAGGCTGCCTTGGAGCTGCAGACCAGGTGGCTGCTTTATCTTTAGGTGCAGCTGTTATTTGTCCATAGGGGATATTTCAAGCTGTTGGGGCAGGGGGGAACTGGACCTGTTCCTACAACAAGCACTCTGTTTAGAGGAGGAGATGGAAGTGTAATCTCTTAATTAGTTTGTTCCTCTGCTGTAGAAATGCCTTCCAACTTTTCAGGGTTGGAGTCTGTGCTGCACAGGCGAGCTAGGTATGAATTACAGATGTGAACACCAAAAACCAGTGCAATTCACTGAGCTCTGGCTGTAGACCCTCTTGAAACTGGATGGATTTCCCCCTCCTCTCCACCTCCCCCTATTAAATCTAAGCTATTATGACATTTGAAAATACTTTTAAATAAGGCATGGTGTGGTATATTTTGCATCACTTGTTATCCTGAGGGATGGTGTAGCTCTCATACTCATTTCCTCGGCGTTGTCTGTGATGGATAGAACTGCCTTCGTCTCAGTGAGGTCTTTGAATCTAGCAAGCCTTGACATCTAATGCAATCTGAATAATCAACAGAAGCAAATAATGAGATGCCAGTATCGAGAGGAAAATTCCTGCAGCTTAATGTCCCAGTGCAGAGCGTGGTGTACCAGCTTTGTAACCTGCTAATTTAATAATGGAGCCAACCGAGCTGCACACATAAAGCATCTTCCAGTGTGCCTAGAAATTAACCTTTAAAAGCCAGTTGACTTTGTCTCTCAAAGTGTGTGATTTTAGGCCTGTGGGTTTTCTGTAAGATTTAAAGGTTTTGGGTTAATTAGGTGGAGGAGAGCTGGATGAGCCTGGTTTGCCTGTGAAAACTCAGGTGAAGTTTTTGTGGTTTTTTTTTTTTTTTTTTTTTTTTTTTTTTTTTTTTTTTTTTTTTTTTTGGTTTGTTTGTTTTCAAGGGCTATGGAGCCCAGTGCCCAGCAATGTGGATCAGGCTGGATCCCTGATAAATTTCCTGTAGCCTTAGTATCTGCATCTGTGAGCATCCAGAAAGGCTCATAGTGGTGTATGGCAACAGGCACATCTCTGCTTTAATAAAACCCTGCTGTTTTGCCTAACAGCACTTGAGAGCTCCAAGTTGAAGTTTACCCAGCTACATAGATCCTCAGCTTTCTCTTTTTTTTTCATGAAAACCAAACATTCGAAAGAGCTGTAAAACATTTCCAGTCCCTTTCCAGCGCAGCTTTAAAACACAGCAGCTGGATAAATATTTTGGCATCTTCTGGGGTGAAAAGAAACATGGGGAACTGTAACAAGCAAGGACGGCCTTTCACCTTCTCTCTTTCTGGGCATTTGGTGAAAGCCAGGCCAAGTTTTGTGCTGGTTTCTTTACTGAAGGTCCCAACAGCTCCCTTGCTCCATCTCTGGACTGCTGTGAGTGTGCACCATATAACAGGATTTGCATTTGCTGTTTGTAGTCATGGACCCAAATCCAACTTGATCTGAACAATTTTCTGGGTTTTCTATCTGTTTGAAATTCTGATGCAAACTCACATGTCACTTCTACAAGTTGCTGCAGATGCAGGACTGGAGAAAAATTGGTTGGACACAGGTGAACGATTTCATTATGCTTGTGTGGGTTTCCTTATTTCATTTGGGCTTCTAACGTTTAAATTAATGTGTGACAACATTAACTCTAATATTGATTGCCGACAATTGTGATAACCACTAGTACAATCTCCAGCTGTTTTTCAATATTTTCTTCTGCTGTGCTCTTCTATTGGCAACTGATCTCTTTTAAGCCACATATGAAAACATCCTTCTTCAAAATAACGTGTTTCCTTTGGAGGCATTTCAGACATATTTAAGAACAAACTTGCTCCAGTGAATTATTGCAAGCCCAGAGGAGTTCTCTAACATTGCAGCCTCTTTCCTCTCTCTTTAGCAGCTGTTTTCTCCTTTTCTCTCCCTGTGAAAGGCAGCCTTTGTGAGACAGGCCCTCATGGGAGTTGTTGTGTGATTAACCCTCCCACCACCACGGGCAGCTTGTGCCCAGCACGTTTTTTAAGCTCTCCCACACCCTAGGCTGCCTTTTGCAGCCCCACACCAGCTCCCCTCACTCTTGTTTTCCTACTTGCTCCCAGGCATCTGGGTCACCTCCTCACATGGTTTAGGTCTAGAGGTGGTCCATCAGATCCAGGGGATTGGTTCCTTTGGGCAGCTGAAAACCTGGTGCCAGGCCAGCCATGAAATGTAAAACACTGGCTGTGCATAAGGGGCTCGTAACACTCCCTGTCTCCCGGGCTGTGTCGTGCCAAATGCTCCTGAAAGACGGGAACCATTTTTCAAAATTCTGAGAACCAGTGCTAGATGCTGTAATCCCCTCCAGAGGAGCCTGGAAGATTAGGAAGCCCAAAGTCCACTAAGAATTGTCCCTGCCTCTGTTGTTTTTGGAAACGGGACGCAAGGTTCATAACTGCTCTTAAACATCACCTTGTAATTACCTGTTCAGAGTCCAGGGTTTGCTGGAGGAATAATCGTTTTGGCTTCGTTAACAAATGCTGCCAGCGCTATTCCTGTCTGTGGGAGAGCCCTTTTGGGGAAAGTGGTGATTTTTGGATGCTGGGTGCCCACGTGCTCCCTGGTGTTCTGCTGACATGAGGAGAGCACAAAGGATCATTTGATGGGCCCAGGGGTGCTGCTGGCTGCAGTAAAGGTGGCACCGTGAAGAGAGCTGAGCTTCTGCTGATCAGGTTAGCTGAAAATAGGTGAGATTGCAGTAAAGACAAGTTTAATCACATTGAGAAAAGCGGTACTAACCTAGTTTTGGGCAGGCTCTGGGATCCTTTTCAGTTTTTTTTCTGCACTTACTGCCTTATGAGAAAAAGAATGGGGGAGAGAAAAACAGATGTCCCAGATACAGCAGGCATTTCTGATAACTTGACTCCTAAAATAATCTTGCTCTATAGAAATTGATTTTGTTCTTTTTCTTTTACAAAGAACGACAGAGAGAAGGAGTTCATGTTTCCACAAATCCTCTCTAAAGGAACAGTACTATATAAATCAAACTCTGGTTCAGGAGGTTTATTTTTTTTTAATCTTTAATATTTAATTTAAGCCATCAGTTTGGACTGACATCTATTTGTCTCGAAAGGGCATAGGTTTTTTATTTGCTATGAGAGAGTGGTATTTTCTCTTTTAATAGACCCTTTATATCATGCTAGGGAAAGAGGAAGAAGCTACAATATTCCCCCAAGCAGTATCACACTCATGACACCTTGTTTTCTCTGCTATGGATTCAGACTAAAATAAAGGTCCTTTAAGTTTTTTTCCTTCTCCTAAAGCCCTGGCACGTTAGGAGGATTTAGAGCCCACCAGAATAAAAGCAAGGGCTGGGATGTGTGCAGCTGCCTTTGCTGCCGTATTTCCCAACTCTTGGTGACCACTGCATCAGCTGGAGCCACCACTGACCCGTGCCCCAGCTGGGGTTTCTGAGTTGATGCTTCAAAAAAGGAGGGAGGATGTGGGTCCTGAGCTCCTGGGACCCCCTGTGCCCCTGTCACGTAGCATCCATCAGTTTCAGAGAGAAAGTTCCCGGAGCCAGAAGAGCTTCTGAGAAAATACTCTATTAGTAGTATTTTTTTCTGAAGGTTTTCTTTATGTAAAAGAAAACATGCTTTAAGATCCAGCAGTAGGTATTAAAATGAATGTGTTTCTCTTCCAGGAGTTTGTTCAATGTGCAAATAAAATCAACCTTTGTGCACAAAAAATCTGGAAGGTTTCAATATAAAATTCACTGGATGTTCTAGAGAAGAGTGTGGGGCTTTTTTCTGCATGTGTAGTAATGTATTGAGAAAGATCCTCATCTGCATAAAACATCAGAGAGTAAATGCCAATTATGGGTTCATAGACAAGCAAAAAATGTTGTTCTTGATTTATCCTTGTGATAAGATTTATAAAGCACAGTGATAGTCTATGCTAAAAAGAATGACTCTGGTGGGTATAAATAAAACCAATAAATTTGATGGTAAAAGTGATAATATCAGCCCACAACATGATGTGAACAGTATGAGGCAACACACAAATTGGTAGGCGACATCCAGAGGAGAGGACTGCATTTCCTATTTGCACTTAAGGGATATATGAGCTCATTTGGGTCTGCAGGAGGGTTCTTGTGTGTGACTCAGAGGAAGAGCAATGAGAATTATTGCCCCACTCATTGAAATACCAGTTTGTACTGAAGTCTCCACTTCTGAATTTGACTCGTTCGTTGCAGAATGGGTTGGCAGTTTCCAGTGTGATACGCATGGACTCAAAATGAACATCTCAGGAGCGCTCCATCTAATTTTATTGCAGGCTGCAACAAAATGTAAAAAAGCAAAGTCCCACATTAGTCGTGTGTCATCAGAGCAGCTCTGCTGTGATAACATAAAAACACTCCAGAAGAGGATGTGTTTGCCCCGAGAAAAAGCTGCTTGGAGATGCTAAAATGTATTACCTGATGGAGGAGGGCCATCCAAGCAGCGAGTGTGAATGTGCTGTGCTGAAAGCTTCAGCCTGACAAAATGCCTTCCTGGGGTGCTGTGCCTCTGCACAGGGAGAGAGGTCATGCTCAGGGCTTGAGCAAGGTGCTACAGAGCTGGGAAAAGCTACCCCTGGTGTCTGTGGAGCTCTCCTGCCAGTGACAGCCATGATTTTTGCACCTCTTGTAAAGCTAGAGCAGGATAACTTGACTGAAAAGGAGTGATCAAAGTATTGATGAGTGGTGGCATTGACGTTCTGTGCCTCAGTTTCCCATGTATTGTTCAGTGCCGTGGTATGTGATATTTAGGCGTGGTTCTTTTTCAAGTTAGCAGTGCTATTGTATAAGTATGGATAATGGTTATTTTCTGTGATTTAAAAGCTTGCTCTGCCACCAGCAAAAGGACTGACTCCAGCATTATGGTTTCTGATCCCCATTAATGTTAAAAATCCCATTATTCTGAGCTCTCCTCTGTATGAATCTGTCCTGGCTGCCTGTCAGCAGAGGCACAGGGCAGCAATCAGCAGGTTGGTCCTGCAGGGATAGAGGGCCCCAGGTGTTCGTGTGCACACCAACAGGTTCTGGATGCATCTGTACCACTTCCCTGCCAGGGTACAGGGCAAGAGCTCCATGGTCCTCCTGGCCACTGCCCTGTGACCGGGAAAACACAGCTGTGGTGAAAACCCCACCATTTAAAAAATGGAAAGTATGAAACTCTTGGAAACTCTGGATGGTATGGGCTGAATGAAGGCTTGGAGATCTCTGTGGTATCAATTATCAGGTCTGCTGTCTGCTCGGTGTGAGAACCTAGATCTCAGGGGATGGCTTGGGAGCAGCATGCTCTCACCTCACCCAAATGGGCCATACAAACCTGCTCAGCAACAGAGCAAGGCTGTGGGGAGAGAGGGAGAGCTTATTCTCCTTTCCTATGCGGCTATTCCAAAAACTCACGTTTCTGAAGAAGCTTTTTTTAGTCCATCAATTTACATTTATTTGTTCTTGTGCCAATATTCTCCCTCAGCTGAAATAGCTCTTCTCTCTCCCCTGTGTTTACCCCCTTGATGTATTTATAGAAAATAATCACAGCCCCTCTCAGGATTCATTTTGCAAAGCTAAATGGAGCAGCTTGTCCACTTTCCTCTTACAACACTGGCTCATCCCTGTTGCTTCTTGCTCTGAACTGGGCATTGCTGAGCACAGGAGACCCTGTGGGGCAGGGTATTCCCAGCGAGATCCTCGTCCTTCCCAAAGATCTGTGCCCTGTAAATGTGCCAATGCCCTCCCCAGCAGCTGCGTGCAGAGCTACTCATCCCGTTCCCTTTGGTTTTGTATGGCCACAGCCTGTCAAATGCTCACAAGCATCCTGTGCTAGCCTGATGCTTTGCTTTTCCCCTTCCTCCCCACTGATAAGCTCCCAGGTGCTCACAGATATTCTTGCTGCTCCTTCAGTACAGAATCGTAAATGATTTTTTGTGTTTGACCCATCCCTCAGCCTCTCGTTCTGTGCAATTTCTCTAAGAATGCTTCCCAGCTCCCTGCCTAATGCCACTGAAGGCATTAGTGCCTTTCTGCTCTGTCTACGGATAATTAATGAAAATAGTAACGGAAATGGGTCCCAGACACAGAGGAATTCCTCTAATAACCTCCCCCAGCCTGCTCATCCTCCTCTCCAAAAGGCATGTCAGCATCTCTCCTATGGGGTGGGTGGGGAAGTAGTTAGTAGTTGTGAATTAATCCAAATAATTTCCAGTGAACTTAATTTTCCATGTCTGCTGTTTTGCTGAAGTCCTGATAGGTTATATGTGCTGCTTTAAAAAATGAGGATTTTTATCAGAGAAAGATAACGGTGGCCCTGGGCGTGATTTATCTTGGTGCATTTTCTCCTGCCACCATTTGCTTCCAGAGCCCTTTTCTTCAACGTGTATTAAAAAGCCCTGCTTGCCTGTGAAATCAGACTGAAGAACCCGTAGCTGCCCAGATTGCTTGTCTGCAGTTCTTGAAAAATTGGAATATCATATTTTCTCATTCTATCTGATTGCACAGATTTATTAAATAAATCCTTGCCTTGTAGCTATCTTACATCCAGATTTTCAAACCTGTGCAGGGAGGATGATGGTTCTTTCTTTGATGAAATCTATTGAAAACAGACCAGTAAATGAATCCCAGTCACCATGCATTTAATAACAAATGCAGGCAAATAAAACATCCTTAGGGACTCTCATTTTTCAAGCTCTGTATAGGCAGCATGGCTTCAGGCCGCAGCGCTGTGTCTCAGTGCATTTGGACACCCTGTCACCTGCAAAGAGCAGTAGTTCAGACACACGAAGCATTTGGCAAAGAATGGCTGCAGAAAGGTTTGCAACGAGCTCTGTTATCACTAACAGGTTTGTCATTAAAGTGGGATATCCTCTATGGACACTTCAACTTTTATCATTCCTCAGAAACAGGAAGCTAACATGGTGTTAACTGAACTAGCATGATAGATGGCTGTGCTATAATCGAATTAGTTGGGAAGCATTGACCTTTTTGATGTATAATGTCTCTGAATGTGAACAACAAATACAAACTAATGCTTTTATGACTTTGCTGGTTGAGTTTAGTCATCAGCTGGCTTGTGATAAATAAGACATTGTATGCTCCAGTCAATGGAAAACATGTTTGCAGCTCCTGTGCTTGTATTTCTGTACTCTCTGAAATCAGCTCTGCCAGAACATGTTACTCAGGTGTGGCTCTTGTATTATGAGCTGGACCCAAATGTGAATTCAAGTCCTCAGAGGACCTTATACTTGCTGGATAATGATAAGCCCAGCAGCTAGTGCTTGGTGTTAATTGTTTTCTTCCTTACTGTGTGGCCAGATTAGCTGACAACGACCTGAGGAGATTTCTGCTGTTTCTGCAGCACCTCTCCTTGTCAAAATAGTTGTAGATCAATAGCTGTTACCTCCGCAAGACATAGTGAAAGTGGAGTTAGATGGGAAATGCAATTAGAAGAGATGAAGCTATTTGCAAAGAATTCATGTGGTTTGTTCTCGTTCTGTTTCTACACCTTGGTCCTTCCAGCTCCAGAGCAGAAAATGAAATTTTTTCTGCTTTTTATTCAGTTTGGGCTTGACAGAAAAATCACTATTGCTCTAACCTAGGACATTTTATTAGTGTTTATCTGACCGTGATGAATTCACATATTGCTGCTTGCCACTGGAGCCAAAATAAATGATCTGCAGTGGACAGGGTGCGTGGGGTACTGACGGATGTCTGGTCTGCCTCTTCCAATGCAGCCTAGGTCAGGAAACCTTGTCTTGAAAAACGCTTGCTCACTGTCTCATGCAAGGTGAACTGACAGGTCTCAGCCTACATTTTGACACCTCCAAAATGGCATGTCCTTGGTGCAGGAAGATTGCCCACTAACCCCTTGTGCCTGTGTGTAAGTGCAGCTAATTCCCGGTGGCTTTGGTTTTCTCCACCTCACTCCCAGTTTTGTGCAGTTTTCAGGTACTTTCTTGCACACAAGAATTTCCAAACCCCTTTCCAGGTCTGAGACTCAGCCACAGCCTAAGAGCTCGCAGCTATAGCAGCTTTCTCATAGTTACTATTGATTTAGGTAAAAATATAAACATTGCATTCTTCCAGTTTGCATGTCTGTCTCTCACCTCAGGCTCTTTCTTTTCCTCTGTGGGATC
The DNA here is from genome assembly GCA_013397725.1 of Rhagologus leucostigma. Classification (NCBI taxonomy): domain Eukaryota; kingdom Metazoa; phylum Chordata; class Aves; order Passeriformes; genus Rhagologus; species Rhagologus leucostigma. The sequence continues at coordinate 459,558 of VZTD01005508.1, read as the reverse complement.
AATTACCTTTTTATCCTTGGATGCAGTCTGGCATGCCCTGCTGGAGCACAGAAGCAGGGCCACTGCTACTACAGTTTGGATCAGAGGAGCCCCTCCAGTGTGAGACCTTGTCACCAGGAGGGCCAGCAGCAGGCATTTTGGGGAGCACTGCAGAAATGCATAGTCATGGCTTAATTTTCATCTAAGAAAACAACATATATTAGTGCCTCCACAGTGAGGTCAGGGTAAGCCGTGAAAGAGCCCAACCAGTTACCAGCAGAAATTTAATTTGTCTCATCACTGCTTTTGTATATCTGTGCCCCAGTCTCTATTTTTAGGGGCCTCCCCAAAACCCATGTATGGTTCGGATGCTTATCACTCCTCTTATAAGAGACTTTAAAAAGCTTTTTTAGCTTCTTAACCTTTGGTAATACTTGGTGGTGGTGAAGTTTTACAGTATTGATACTTAAAGGAAAAGGTCTCCTACACCACCTTCTCTGGCTCTCTGCATCAGTGTTGGATGCAATGAAGGTATTTTAAAATTTTGTCTTGCAAATTCAGGAGCAAGTTCTTGCTGGGCTCGATGGAAATGTTCAGTTGTGGCAAAGAGACAAACCACCTCAAAAAAACCATTTATTTCAAGGGCAGCTCAGGCGTGAGAGGGCAAAGCAGTGTCAGCTCTGTTCCCTCCCTATGCATGGAGGTGGGAGGCAACAGCTGCATTTCCATCCTTCCCAGCTTCATCTGGGAGCTGAAAACAGGGAGCTTGGCATCACTGCCTGGGAGGTGTAAACTCACAGGGCACGTACATCCTTGGCCTTGGCACTTACTGCCCGGAAGCTGGCACCAGGAGTCAGGCTTGACTGGTTCGTGGTACCTTCTTGCACTGAGCAAACCCGCTCAGCTCCAGCCCAGCTGTGAATAGATGCAGCTTCTTGGCGCGAGGCATTCCCTGGGATGCTGCTCCTTGGACTTCTCTGTACCTCCAGGCAAGACTTTGCCGAGTCCTCGTGGATTTGATGCACACAAGCAGGTCAGGTAGGACACACCTTGTGGGTCCTCTCTGGTACAGAGCAGAAGAGCAATCCCTTCAAGCATTCTATCTTTCCCATGAGCAAAACAAATCATGTCAAAACTGCCCTGTAAACTGTGGTTCTACATGGTCCCCATTGATAAAGCAATTATGGAAGGAGCTGGGCTGCAGCGTGTCTATAATCCCCCAGACATCACAGGGGAAGAGTAAGGACTTAGAATAACTCACCCAGGGAGCAAACCTTGCAAACCTGATGAAATGCAATACAGATACAGAAGGAAGAGAGGTTCTTTTTCTCTACGACCTGCCCATGGTCAATGGGAGAAAAGATGAAATGCTAGAAAGGCTTCAATCTATTTGTTGTGGTTTAAGAGCCTCATACAGGATGTGTCACAAACAGTTCACTGTCTCCATAATGTAATTTAAGTTACTGTGATCCATACGGGTCATTCATCTGCAGTTTTTCCCAGCATGGAGAAGCATGACTTTTTGGCTTATAAAGGCATCTTGTTATGATGCATCTTAATATATCATGCAATACCTCCCGTGAATGAGCCAGTGACACAGGGGAAGGATACAAGAGAATGGGAATACACGAAGACACTGTCCCCTTGCTCTGCAGTGGCAGTCAGATGGTGTCACACCTCCTGCTCCAGCCTTACCAGCTACTGCAGAAATCCCAGGGCTGCTGAGATCAATGAGCTTTTTGCTGACAATTTCAAATGAAGAGAGTGGTTTAACCCCACCAAGCCCAAAGACACAACCTGATGTGTGCTGCTGCCTGGATCTTTGGATTGCAGCCAGTGAATTTTGCACCACATTGAGGTACAAAGTGGCCTGTAGAAGCCAGCAAGGAATGACTTTTTTCCATAGATATGTTCTGAGCTATTCTTCACTCTGGGAGCACAAAAACATACATCCCTTCAAAGGATTTTAAGGCAGACAAATTCAGCTCAGAGGTATGGATGCTAGGAGCAGGGAACAGTTTAGAGATTTGAGCTGAAACATGTGAAAGAGCTCCTTTAGAGCTTCTCCAGATCTCCTCCCACAAGCCTTCCCCTGGTCCCCTCCCAGGGAAGCTGACCTTGGCCCCCACACAGCAGCTGTTGTTGTTTGCAAAAGTTCACTTTTGGCTCTCCACTTTGCATGGGCTCAGCCAGAACTTACTGCTCCATCCCTGAAAGCCTTGGAGTGTCTGGTTAATACATGATCCTTATTCCCCCAGTGAAGATCCAGGAAATGGTTATAAATAAAAGCAGGGCCAAAGAAGCCAAGGTTAAGTGGAGGTGCATTCCTGCCCACCATCAGACATGAACAAGCTGGACCTAGGACTGTTCCCACAGTGTGATATTGTTTCCTGGAGCAAAACTGACAGAGGAGATGGGAAACTAGAGCTCAGAACAAGCAAGACAAATACTGAGGGAGAAAAAGGCAAAACAGGGCAACTTGTGATTCAGCTGGAGAAGGAGTCAGAATTAAACCACTCCATCACAGCGATGGTTGCTTTCCTCCAACCCACCTGGCAGATGTGGGAACTTGTCCTTTCCCTCGACAATGATTTGCAAAGATTCTTCCTTCATTTTCCAGACTGCAGGGCTGGAATTAGGATGAATAGCTCAATCTCCTATGACAATTCCAGGCATTTCTCTGCAAGACACACTGTGTCACACTGCTCTGGGGGATACAAACCTGTGAGGATGCTGGGCTAGAGATGTTGGTGCTCCCCAGCCAAGTATCCAGAGGTGTTCAAAGGTGGGGGTCTATTCTGTATCAAATGCATTTTACTTTTAAACCCAAGAGGAGATTAAGCACCAGATAAACCACTGAAGGCGATGAGGGTTTCTTAATTTCTTGATTTCTTCAGTGGAGACTGCAGGCTTTTCTGGAACATACTTTTTAATCAAATGCTAACTGCTGAGCTAAACACAGTGGTTATTGAGTGAAATGCTACGGGATATGTTATTCTGCAGACTGATGAGCTAATAGTCTCTGCTGGCCTTAAAACCTGGATGGACATTTTAAGGAGATTCTATAAAAAGGCCATCCCAATAAATAATTACTCAGGGCAGTAAAAGCTAAGGCATTTGTGAATTCCTTGGTGACCACAAGAAATTTGAAGACTGTTTAGTGTATTACTAAGTGCCAGTGAGCACAATCAGACATCCATCGATACGAATGGAAAGTCTCCTCCGGCTTCAGTGGACATTTGGTCAGGTCACAGTTGTGGAAATGGTGTGAGGGCTAAAGCCAGCAGGGAGGCAGAGCTGTGCTGCCCCTCCATCACAGAGCAGCGCTGGATGAGAGGTATCTTCCTTCAGGTTTTGACTCTCTTGGGAAGGTTACTTTGATTTTCCTTTCGAAAACCTTGATGGGCTTGGGGACTTGGGGATGAGCCAGTAACCAACAGAGAAACAGATTGCATAGAAAATTCACCCGAACGTGCAAGAAATCAGCACGTACTTTGCACAGCTTGGAAGCACCTTCGCCTCTCTGGCACTCGGTATGGAAGGCAACACCTTCCCAAGAGCTCACGCGGAACAAATACGTCTCCAGCCCCGACCTGAGATCCTACACAGCCTGTTGTGGAGCTGTGCTCGAGGGAGCCTTGCAAAGTAGCAGGTGGTTACCTGTCACACTTGCTGCTGCCTTCACCTGTGAGATCGAGAGGAAACTGTGCCCAAACAGCCGGAGCGATGGCTGGGCACAGGTGAACGTGAGCCACGGTGACTCCATCTGCCTGGCCTTCCAGCACTCGCTCCCTGCTGGGGGCTGCACTTGAAAAGAAACCCCTTGATTATCTTTTCCCTCACTTTTGACCTAAAATCAGTTGCACCTGTTATTTTGTGCATGTTCACTCCAGAACGGGGGCAGCTTGGTGTGTGCCATGACCTGAGAAGTGCCTGAATCTCACCGCTTCTGCTCGTGGTTAGCTGTGCATTCTCAAAGACCCAAACTGAGAAGTGAAGGCTCATTTAGAAAAGTACTGGTCATGAATATAAATTCTAAAATTGTTCCGGTTTTGAGTTTAAGTTGGGTAAACAAACTTAAATGTAACATTTCTTCTCCCTGATGGATTAGCCCATGGGCACTTTAATCACCAGTGTTTTTCTACACGGTTTTAAAAGCGCTCTTTACAAATGCTCAAACATGCAGTACGAGGGGGTGTATATTTTCCATAGGTGTTTGTGCCAGCGGAAGCCAGCTGTTCCCACGCCCACTGAAAAGAAATTCAATGTAGCAGAGGGGAAACTCATTAAAAAATTTAGACCAATATTCACAAAAATATTTTATCCACCCTACTCCACAGTTACTGTTCTTTTTGTTTGTAAATACACTGGGGGAAAAATATCTCTTCTGCCTAGAACTGCTGTCAAGTTGTACTGCTTTGAAGAATTTGGCATATTCTCCAGTCAGCACATCTGGTATGGGTGGATGCTCTTCAACAGACTCACTGACTTTTTTTTTTTTTATTTTTGGTTCTTGTTATATTTCAAGTGATCCTGTGCCAAAGCCCGTTTAGCTGAACAAGAAGTTTGCCCATTATCAATCACTCACTGATAACTGCTGCCAAGATGCATCTTTCCAGGCACAGCCTGTGTGCACGCTGGCTGCAGGAGTCAGCTTCAGCAATACTGAGACCCTGCTGAGATTTCAGAGGAAGTGCAAATACAGAGTACTTGATAAAAATAGCAATCTGCAGGCTCCGTATTGCTAAGTGCTATTTAACGATGCAGAAAGTTTTAGTATTTGTCTTTAAGCTAGGAGAGGATTCAGCGTTTCACCCAGACCGTGGCAGAGAGGAAGAAAGCAGTGCCCTGGGTTGTCTGGTTCTTCCCCCAGAGGTTGCCTTGCTCTCCCAAATCCCGGTTAAAGACTTCAGGGAGCACAGCAGGCTCAGAGAGGCTTGTCTGTTTGGAGTGTAACTAACTGTACTCCCAGCACAGGCTCTGCTTTGGGCTTTAGAGTTTCTCTTTCTCTTAAAAGCAAGCCCAGAAGAGATTAAGGACTTGCTACTGGAACACTGGAAAATATAAACCAATCTCTGCACTAAAGGTGATGTTGGCAAAAGACTGTTTTTTCTACAGTTTAATACCATTAGAGTGCTGCTAGCTGTTTAAGAAATGCCTGTGCTGAAGAAGGTGCTAGGTAAGGTCATGTCCCAGTTAAAATGAAATTTGTTTTCTTTTACCTCTTAGGAATAGAGATTCACCAGGAAAAGTTTTGGGGGTTCCTGAGAGCAACCCAAACACCAGGTTGACTGAAGGGGTTTTGGTCTTGCTTTTCTAATGGCACAAATTTGCCCAGAGGTTGCAATAAGGAAGGTGAAGAAAAGACTTGCTGCATAAAGACTCGTTAGTGCTTTAAAACGAGCCCTTGGGGCAGTCCCTTTTCTGTCGCTGGGACAAGCAGTTTGGTTTGAAGTTTTAAACACTTGTCTCTGCAAGGAGGAGCACGTAGCAGCTGTGTGGTGCTACAGCCGCCGGCATGAGAAAAGGCAAAGTGAGAGCCCTGAGCCCAGGCTTGCTGATGTTTGTGCTGGCTCGTTGGATGCACACTGCTCTAGAGGGGTTGCAACACAGAGGAAATTTTGCAGGAGACTGTGGATAATACAAGAGTGGAAAAAACCTGCCCCTCCACAGGGAGTTATTCACATGGAAAGGGGGCCACAAAGTTTCAGAGAAATATCTAGTGAGTTGCAGGGATGAAAATTAGATTTCCTTTCCTAGACCTTACCCTCAACATTAGTTTCCCCTTCTGCATCCATCAGCCTCAGTGTTTCCAGCCCTGTGGAACTATTCCTGTGCACCAATAAAAAGCACCACTGCTGCTGTGAAAGAAGACATGGGAATGTGTTCATTTTTGTGTAGCTGGAATCAGCATCATGTATGAATGAGGAACATGCTTGGGCCCTGAAAACCAAATTGGGCTGAAATATCTTTATATCAGGGCTGTGCTGCACAGGGAAGAGACTGTGAGGAACTGGGTGCCATTTCTGCAGCACTGTGATGCCAATCAAACTGGGAAAGGTGGGTGTGCTCAGTCCTGGACACCCCTGGCTCGAGGAGACATCTCCTACATCCCGTTGGTCACCTGTTTAATTTGGAAGGAGTTGCTGAAGCAGAGGGAAAGGAAGATGGGAGGCCTGGAGGGAAGGTGGAGCCAGACAAGGTAAATGTGCCAGCTGCTGAAGGAAAGAGGAGATGAAAGGGAAGAGAAGAGTGAAGAACAAAGCAGAAGTGTCAAGGAAAGGTGGGGAGGGGAGACAGGAGTTGATGGTGCTAAAATTAGCTGGAGAACAGGGACAGGGAGAGCTGATCTGGTGCTCTCCTCCTGGACGAAATTCCCACTGAAGCTGCTCTCAAATCTGGCCTGGGGGGAGGGAGGAGAACTGGAATTCAGACTGGAAAACAAGGGAGAAGGGGAGAGGTGGTGGCAGGTGTCACTGCAGACCTGGAGCACCCCAACTGCTCAGAGAGGGCTTCCCCAGCCCCAAGAGGAGCCAGCCCTGCTGCCCTTGGGGACACACCACCCAGTGTAAAATCAATGTCTTGTGTTTATGAGTCTGCACTGTGTTTAACTGTTTCAAACCAATTTTTGCAGGTGATTCCTAATTACATGCTGCTAGTCACAGCCCACAAAAAGCTAATGAAACCCTTGCCATCAATTAAATGTAATTTCTGCATGCTGAGGCGGAAGCAAGGAAAGTAAAAGACAAAGTCACCAAATTTTCCTCTGGCTCCAGCTATGGGAGAAAAACCTTGCAGAATCTGGGCAGAACCAAGTAAGATCAGCTAGACCTGAACTAGGGGTAAGAAATGTTTTCTGTTTATTCTCTGGTGTGTGTAGTTCTGAAGGGTACAGAGAGCTCTTCTCGCTATTCTGATGACCTGAAGGCATGTGCTCTAGGAGGTGGCATAGGGCTGAAGTTATCCAGCCATGAAATTTGCAAGTAAATGGATACTTACAGACTTAAAAAAATCTGACAAAAGCATGGAAAATGGGGCCCAAGGACACTGCCTCTTTCAATGCCGTTAAGCAGTGGTAAGAATAATGTAGAATAAACATGTTTTTCTTCCATTTGTGAGGATGTATGTTTGCCTTCTCCTCTTGTATTAGCTGTTATGTGTGTTAAGTGTCTCTACAGCTATTACGTATACACTGAATCACACACAATACTCTTCAAAGTCAGTGGAAGAACTCGCACATCAGTGGGTTTCAGACAAAAACCCCCTCCTGACCCCTTGTTTCTCCCAGAAAAGCAGAGAGCTCTGTTCCCAAGGTTGTCAGATAAGTAAAACCACATAGTTTCAGGCCAGTCTGTCCATGGTGGTCTGATGGCCGTGGTGTGCTTGTGCGTACAACCCTTCAAATTAGTTCATCGAGGAAAGGAAAGCCGACGTTCTGCTCCCCAAACAGTGCTAGTGAGAGGAGAAGTCGAGCCTTTGACATCTTACTGCTTTATTTCACCCAGCAACACCTCTATTAAAAACTCTCTGCAGTATTTCCGTGCGGCGTGGCGAGCCAGCCAGCAGCAGGGGAAGAGGCAGTGCTCTGACTGAGGTAAGACCTTGCCAGCCCGGACTGAGAGCGTGCGTGACGTGGTGCTGCACGTGCACCACAGCACACCTGGGCTGGGGACTCCCACACCGTGCAGCCCACGCAGCCCCTTCCTACACCGCCAGACCCCATCCCTGCAAGGAGCACCAGCCCGAGGGGGGTGTGGGCAGCTGGGCAGCACGGGGACTGTGTGTTGGTGGCCTTGGCGCCCTGGGGGTGGTGGGCATGCAGGGTGGGCTATGGGTGTGCAAGGTGGGCGCTGGGGTGTTGTTATGGAATCATAGAATTGTTGAGGTTGGGAAAGACCTCTAAGATCATCAAGTCCAGCTGTTAACTCCGTACAGCCAAGTCCACCATGAAACCATGTTCCTAAGCGCCACATCTACAAGTCTTTTAAGTACCTCCAGGGATGGTGACTCCACCGCTTCCCTGGGCAGTCTGTTCCAGCCTCCACCTTTCAGTGAAGAAGTATTTTTTAATATCCAACCCCAGCTTCCCCTGGTGCAACGTGGGGCCGTTTCCTCTTGCCCTATCGCTTGTTACCTGAGAGAAGAGACCCCACCCGGCTACCACCTCCTTTCAGGGAGTTGCAAAGAGCGACAGTCACCCTTGACTCGCCTTTTCTCCAGGCTGAACAGCCCCAGCTCCCTCAGCCGCTCCTCCTCAGACTGGTGCTCTCCATGTCCCCGACTGGGAAGACGCTCCTTTGCCCCTGGGCACCCCCTTTCCTGCCCGCCTTTGCCCCGGGCGCTGTCCCCTGCCCGGACAGCGGGGCTGGCGGTGCGGGGGGAGCCGGGCGCTGTAGCCCGCCCCGAGGCGTGCCGGGACTCGCACTAATAATAAAAATAATAAGGATAATGGTCTAGGGAAGCGGAGTCTCGGCCCCGCCGCCTCCCGCCGCGCCCCGTCCCTGNNNNCTTGTGTAGCCCCCTCCCTCCCGTCTCCCCTCCTTCTCTTCCCTCTCTCCTCCCCTCCCTCCCCTCTCTCCCTCCTCCCATGCCAACCTGCTGCCGCCTTTGTCAGCGCAGCCCGGCGCTATGGCATCCTGCTGGGGCTTCAGGCTCGGGCTCTTCCTCCTTCTCCTCCTCCTCCTGGCCGGGAAGCGGCTGCTGCAGCGGCAGATCCCGCCGTGGCGGGCGCGCTCCCC
>VZTD01005508.1:343309-450785 GCA_013397725.1 Rhagologus leucostigma | reverse complement strand
CCGCAGGTGAGCCCCAGGTGCGGGAGGGGGGCGCGGAGGGTGGGCTGGGGGAAAGAGGCGCCGGGAACAAGCGGCCCCCGCTCTCCAGCCCCAGGGATGCTTTGGGCACCAGGGGTGCAGGGGAGCAGGTTCAGCACCGGCTCCCCCCGCAGGGCTGGTAGAAGGAGGAGTAAGTGCAGGTAAGAGACCCCCCGGCCCCTGTGGTCCCCACCGGTGCCCCGCGGGGTCCTGCCTCTTTGTCAAGCTCTCTGGGAAAGGGGATACTCCAAAATCTTGAAACTCCTTCTGGGACTTTGGCAGCTCCACTTCAGTCCCCCGCAGCTGGATCTGCCCGACGGGAGCAAGTGGGTGACCCCTGGGACGAGCCCCAGGGCCCCCAAACCCCGAGCAGAGAGTCTGAAGGAATGAGGATCAGGGAAGCTGGACCCATCAGGGTGAGGGAGCAGTCAGGTCCAGGGTGGCAGCGAGATTGTTATAGGTTTGCTGTGCAAAAATCCAGGTTGCCCACAGATGGGATAAATGGCTCACATTTAATTCAATTAGACTTTTTTGTGTCTGTCTGTCAGTGTTTTCAATGGTGTCTCCTAATACAAAAATTTCCGGTAAAAACGTGGCTTGGATGTGCTCTAATAATGCATTGGGAGGACAGTATTTGTGTGTGTCTGTCTGGGCCAAGAGTTGGCAAAGAATAACCAAGAGTATATGATGCAGTAATAATTCAAGTAATTTATTTCACAGTTTTAGAATGTCTATTTGCACTTTCCCAGATCATAGAGATACCTTAACCTGGATTGCATAACTGGACCATGCAAATAATCAGCCTAATGTTACTGTGCAAGAAAAATGAATGGAAAACCCTGTTTGACTTGAGCCCTTGCCCGGCTGTGAGGCTCCACTCCTTTTATCCATAAGTTCCCTATTAATTTACGCACTCAGGTCCTTTAAAAACCGCTGAATTCTGGGCTGTTGGGAAAGCTGAAGTGTTGTGCAGAGTCCTTTTACAGCAGAGCCTGCCTCTGTCAAGGAGCTGGGTTTGTAAAGCGCGGTTTTCCAGGGCTCGTTCGCACAAGACGAGAGCCAAAAAATAGCAACTTCTTCCAGTGCTGTTCCCAGCGACCCCCGGTGAACCTCGGAGGAGGCTGGCAGTGGGATGTCCGGGAAGGTGCCGAGTGTGCATCGTTCCCGTGCACAACAGCAGCGAGCCACTGGTGAGAGCGGGTGCACAGGCACCGTGAGCTCCCAGCATGCAGGTGCTCATTCCCTTCGGCTCTGAAGGAGTGAATAAAAACCACACCAGCGAGGCAGGGAGCCAGCACCCACCTTCTGCCTGCCCCAGGGGCTGAGCCCACCCCGCTCCTGCACAGCTGAGGAGACGGTCCGGAGGAGACAGACTGGTCAGGAGGACTTTTCAATGAAAGGTGGAGAGGAGCGGTTGCCATTGCAGGGCTCCAAAGCGCGTGTTTTAGTTTTCTTTTTAGCTCGCAGCTGGAGGGAGGAGGAGGAGGAATAAGGTGTGCGGAAACGGGCATTGTTTCCCCGAGTGCCAGCTCCCGTGTCTGTGTGCAGTGGAAGCCAGATGGGGCTCGAGGTCCCCATTCCTTCATCAGAAATTTCTTAATGTTTTGACAGAGAAATAGATTTGTGAGTGTGGGAGAACACAAAAACTGAATTCCATCTCGATGGGTTACACTTCATGTGAGGCAAGTGTTGCCTGCCTTGTTTTATAGTATCTGGTGTTGGGAAGACAGGCTGAATGATTTATGAGCTCAAGTTAATAGTAAAGCAGCGTATCACTGGCTCTGTATTAATGTTCTCCTGGGCTGAAGTAGCTGGCTCTCTCTGAGGGAATGTATGTGAGGATCACTCGCTGTCTGCTGTTGCCGTGGTGGCGTTCTAGGGTGGCCCGTCAGTCACCGTGGGGGGAACAAAACAAGGATGCTGTTTCCCTCTTGGCTGGCAAATCCAAGGGAGAGGGGAAATGATCACTCCAGCAGTCACATCTGTGTGTTAGCTGCACCTGCTGTGGATATTGGGAAATGAGGAGAGCAAATGTCAGTGGCGCAAAGAACAGGGAAGGAAATGAAGGAGGAAATAAGAGAGGAAGATAATGTGGTCTGTCTGCCAGTGGCCATGATTCAGACTCGTGCAGGGCACCTTGCCACCCTGCAGCTGCTCGGGGAAGTCGAGTGGTGGGACTGTCTCTTGAATCCTCTGCTGGGGTTTATCTGCCCCAATGTGTGCTGCCCTTAGCCCGTTTGGCAGGGCATGGTTTGGGCTGGAGGAGTCACTGGGAAGCAGTACTAATTTCATAAATTCCTGTGGATGGTGAATTTCTAGGATGCGATTTGGGAGGTGGTGAGGAGGGAAAGTGCATCTGGCTTTTCTATAAGGAAGTCAGCTGCATGAAAGAGTCTGCAGGTTCCCCTGGTCTGGAGAACCACAGGGGAGAGGTTTCATGGAGGCTTGGTTCGTAAAGACACCAGAAAAGAAAACAGTATATTCCCTTTGTGCAGCAGAAAGCTCCGCTGGGGATGGAGGTTGCAATCGTAATATTCTTGGACTTCTCCTCCAGAGGCTGAGACAGTGGGTTAGTGGTAAGATGAGAGCTCAGTTCATTGCTCCTGGTGCAGGGCAAGAAGACATCGATTTGTGGTAAGTCTGGAGCTCATCTGCGTGCGAGGAGAGCCAGCCCCCATCGACTGGCTGTGCAATATGATGCTGTACAAGTCTGTGCTGGGATATAATTGTGCTATTAGAGCAGCAAATGTCAAATCTTGGGAAGCTGAGTCAAAGCAACCCTTCCAGTGTTAATATAAGAGAATCATTAAGGCTGAAATGTTAAGTGACTCCTTTGGTCACAGATGGTCTTGCTGAAGATAAATAAGCTAGATCCCATCCCCGTGTCTAGAAAACTCCGTGTGTCTGGAGACCAAAGTCAGTTTGAGGAGGGGTTTGGAGGGTGCGTGTGGCTGCTGGCAGTGAGGGTAAGGCACGAGGACACTGGTGGAATTGAGGCCATCTGAGGATACCCTGTGCTGCTGCTCTTGCTGTGGGTGCTTTAATTCGCTTTGCTGCTTTTGACTGATTCGTGACCCTGTACCCTCTTTAAAAGGCCTTCCTGTGCTTATTTCAGAGCTCTGCATTTATGTGCCCCGTCTGGGTCTATTCTGGTCATGCTTTGAGAGATAATGAATGGACATGGACATAACGGCCGAGATGGTGCACGGCCAAGTGCTTGGCACCCGGGATGTGGCAGCTCCTGGGGTGGCCTGCCAAGAAGCACCTGTCTCTGTCGCAGGCTGTTAGGAGGCTTGACAAGAGACAGAGGAGCTTAATGTGCCACTAAAAATTTTGGCACTAGGTTTTTACATCCCTGAACCAGGAAACAAGATTTCAAGGCCCTTATATATTATCCTTATGGGGTAGTACATCCTGTTCTTCACAGCCCGAATCTGTTGATGCTCCACTAGCGGTGATGTTTCTGATGCTCTGGCCCAAGGGAGCACCAATTTCCATGCTCAGGCTGAAGCCCAGAGATACCTTTCACGCCTAAAGTGCTCTCACACCAAAAAACTGTTTGTGAACAGCCAAGGGGTGAACAGGAAATTATTCCAGCTGCTAGCTAGCTTTCTTTTCCTCAAGGCCTAAATCTGATTTTGCAGCCTGCCTTTTCAATTTCCACCTCCCATAGCTGAGTCTCAGTTGAATGAACTGGCTGAATTCTCATCTGAGCAGGTTCAGCTCTCTCCTGGTCACCCTTGTCTCAAAGCCTCTGTCACCTGCTTGACCTCTCGTTGCTTTATAGCTGACTGCCACCTGCCAGGCCTGGGTCTGGGAGCACAGGGTCTGGACTGAGCTGACCCAGTCTAGCAGAGCTCTTCTGCTTGGTGTCTGTGCTTCAGTGCCTCTGCCTTACTGCTTGGGTGGGGATTGGGGTCCCCAAAACAAGGCTCCTTGTTGGTGCTAAGTAGAAGCAACATGAGTTTGGGGGTGTGCAGCAAGGCTTCGTCTCAGCTTACTGAACTTGTCATGGCTCAGCAGCCTTGCAGATCAGGCTGCACCTGAGTTTTACCAAATTGATAGCGTTCAGAAACCTGAATTGAAGTTAAAACCTCTGGCGATGCTAAGAATGGCTTGGTACAAAGCAAAAATTTTCGGTAAGCTGTACCTAGGATATCCTCACTGGGATGAGAGATTAAAGATAGAAAGGTGGGGAACAAAATGGGTTGACAGTTTTCAAAAATACATTATCGCAAACTGGCTACTCGTGTGTTTTAGCAGGAGTGTGAGTGGGGAGAAGGCAGGCTGCTGGCAGGCCAGTGCAGGGAGTGCAGAGTGTGCATCAGGCTGTGAAAATGCATATCCAGGTGAGGGGTTTGCAAGAAGCTGTGAATTTACAAATAGGAGCAGATAGTTGCTTTTGCTGGTGTTCAGCCTGGAGGTGACAAAAAGACATATTTTCACTCCTGTCCCAAGTGTCAGATTTATAACATGCAGAAAATTGACTTGCAGTGCCAGTCCCCTGGCAGTTGGGAATGTCTCTGAGCCCCACATGTGAAGTTTGTTCTGTGAAGACTTGGTAGGCTGGGTGATAACTAGCAGAGCTTGGACCTAGTTTGGGAGTGTCATTGATGGTGACATGTCAGAGAAATACAAAGGCAGGCTGTGCCTCCAAGCACACACTGCTGAGAGAAAAAGGATACAAGCACACTCCTCTGGCCCTTAGCATTACTTTTTGTAGCTGAGCACAGAGGAGTATAACATTTTTTCTCCAGGGAAAATCCAGTCCGGGTTTTCCCCCATTCCGTACTCCGGGAGAATCCAGTCCGGGTTTTCCCCCATTCCGTCAGTCCGGGTTTTCCCCCATTCCGTACTCCAGGAAAAATCCAGTCCGGGTTTTCCCCCATTCCGTATTTTGGGGTAAATCCAGTCCGGGTTTTTCCCCATTCCGTATTTTGGGGTAAATCCAGTCCGGGTTTTCCCCCATTCCGTATTTTGGGATAAATCCAGTCCGGGTTTTTCCCCGTGCCGTACTTTGGGACAAGTGTGCCAGATTTTGGGGCAAATCAGTGGCAGAAATCAGACTGGTGAGATTATTGCTTGGCCAGATCCCACAGGGAGCCCAACGATGAACAAGTTTTCAGATGTCTTTAAAGTGGCCCCACCACCTCCACCTGCTTCACTTTTTAGTCCCCAACGACAGACTGATGTCCGTAAGATGACAAACACGGCATTAAAACTTTCCTACCTCTGTGACAAAATACTTCTCCCGGTGCCGGTCACCTTTGCTCTGGTCACAGCTGGTTGAAATGGGGTTTATTTATCCTTTAAGAAGTGATCATGCAGAATGATCATGCCTGTATCTACATGCCCTCCTTACAACCCAGGAAAGCTTCAATTTAGAAAATTTAGCATCCAGCAGTATTCAATGCTATATCAACATGCTGAATTATTTACTGCATCTAACAGAACTTGTTTTAAAAAACTGCTATTCTGATTATTGCCTGGACCCTGCTCACCTCAGGTTTGGTGCTTGTAACAGTGAACTAGAACAGTGCATTAAATTCCTGATTATTGGCAAAGCAGCTCTCCTATTTTTCACTACTGCTTATGTGAATAAGGAAAACTTGGCTAAGGCAGGCTTGCAGAATTTGGCCAGAGCTTGAAATACTAACACTGGGTGCAGGAACCTTTCATCTAAAAAAGCTGAAATACATGAGGCAGGACCAAAACAAAAGGGTGAAACAGCAACACTGGGATGTGCTGGTCCTCTGCAGCTGCTGGTGTTCAGTCCCATCCTGAGTGCCACCACACCTCTGACAGCCAATTTCTCTGGTCTTTGAGTATGAGAGATTAAGTTTCACTTGAATTACGTAGAGCTGAATGTACATACAGCTACAATTCATATTAAGTGCAACTTTACAAATACTGAATCTGGAAATGTAATACTGTCCATTACACTCATTTCCTTTACCAATTCAAAATTTCACATTTAGTCTCCAGTAGACTAGGAAAAAAAACCACTAAAATATTTCTTAGACTATTCCTGAGCAATGTTTTTTGTACTGTAAAATACTCTATTACTACACTTCTTAATATTCTCACTTTTTAAACTACGTATAAATCCATGCTTTGAAATTTTACAAAGCTGAAGATCTGGTAGGCACAATGAAATATAGAAACAGCTAAGCATCTTAAAACCAAGATGAGGTCACCAAGATAAGTGCAATTTAACTATATACATAATGGACCCTTTAGTATTTGCTACTTTTTCATTTTTTATCCCAATCTGAAGGATCCACTTGCAGAATCTGGTCCATGAGACCTCAGCTCACATCTCATGAAGATTGTGACTGATGGCTGAGGAGGAAAATACGCTGACCAGGATTTTAAAGTGAAAGTAAAAAACATTCTTTAGACTTGTTTCGTATTCATTGGGCGACTATTTGTTAAGGAAAACTGAAGTACTCTGGCTTCTGATACTGATAGCAATCACTGGTGTGTAATGTCAGGGCAGGAGATGAAACAGGAGCCCTGGATTCTGGAGTGGCGCTCGGGAGTCCCGAGGTTTTTGGCCAGAAGGTGCCTTTTAGAATGAGTAATAATAAACCTTGCAATGTTGGCTTCAGTGCTTTGCCATTTGGGTGGATATTCTGCACCTGATGGAGGAGAGGCCAGTTCCAGGGGTCATCGAAGGGTGGGAGTGAATGGGGGAAGGTACCATACTTTTTTGGGAAAGGAAGAAGATTTTTATCATTTCTATCAGTAAGAATAGCAAAGACAGAGTGGCCAAACATGGTAATTGGCAGACTGCATCATCCTGTGCTCTGTCTTTCCTGGTAGCCAACAGCAGAGACAAGGATATCCACAAGAGATGGATGAAAAATCAACATCCTTTCCTAATCCATAACAGCTGAAGGTTGGTTTAAGCGCTGAAAGTGCAGCCTTTTATATTCTCCCCGAGATGTTTGCTGGTGTTAGCTGTGCTTGTTCAAGCTGTTCCTGCTATCCACGTAAATGTGCAGCTTTTGCTCTTCACCTCTGCCCTGTCATTTCGGGATGGTGAATGGAAATGCTCTCCTAGGCTTCACTGGAAGCACGTCACTGAAGAGGATGTTCTCTGTCCTTGATATTTCTCTGTCTTTAAATCCATCCTGATTGGCAGCCAGCCCTCTAGCATCTGCTGAATTGGTTTCAAGGTTCAGTAGGATTTTTTTTTTAACTCCTTCTGTTCTTTGCTAAATTGTGGACTTAAGAGCTGAAACGGGGCTCAAACAGACTTTTCACGTGGGACCTGGCAACTTTTCCATTCCTGAATCTTTTGCTTAGGAAAAGGTGTTTCTGGAAAAAATATGTCAAGGTATCCAAAGGAGATAATTCAGAGTAGAGGAGAAAATAATGGTTTAAAGTAAGCAAGATGGTAATTATGTGCTCAGATAACTTCCAAAAACATGTCACAAGTTTATTGTCAGAAAATCTTCCTCAGAGCCATTTGCATTTCAGACATGAAAACGTGTCATGGTGCAGTAGATCAGCCCTGGTTAAGCTAGGACTGGAATTATTGCAATTTGATGCTCAAAATGTGCTTTGAACCTCTCATAAATTGGTAAGAAATTCTTTGATAGTCCTGTAGCAAGCAGGCTGGGATTGTCTATCTACCATTTGTTCAGCCTCTCCAGAGCTTCTGCTGTTTATTCACTTGGTTGCTTTAGCAGACATTGGCATAAAGGAGCCTTCTTGGATAAAACCCTGATTCCATTTAAGTATTAATTTATTGGATGCTAGGATTACAGCCTGAAGTTCAGAACATGAGGATGGGTTACAAAAGCAAGCCCTGGACTGCATGGTTAGGGAGTCAGGCCCCATCTCTGGCTGATTTGCAAGGCCCTGGGTATTATCTGTGGGTGACTTACAGTCTTTTCTGTGTTGTTGTAGAAGTGGAACGCAGTTTCCAGGCTAAACGGCAAAATACGCTTAAGCCATGGAGTCCAACCAGGAATCCTCACTCTTCCTGGTGAAGATACTGGAGGAGCTGGACACGAAGCAGAATACTGTTTCTTACCAGGATCTCTGCAAGTCCCTGTGTGCAAGGTTTGATTTATCCCAGTTGGCCAAGCTCAGAAGTGTGCTGTTTTACACTGCTTGCCTGGATCCTAATTTCCCAGCGACTTTGTTCAAAGACAAAATGAGATGCACTGTAAACAATCAGCAATCAAAGAAAATCATGGTTGCAGCAGATATAGTAACGATATTCAACCTCATACAAATGAACGGGGGAGTGGCCAAGGAGAAGCTTCCAGTTGCAAGGCACAAAGTGAAGAAGAAGGAGTCCTTCGAGTCCTGCAGGTCTGACACAGAGATCTGCAATATGGCAGACTGCGTGCCCGACTGCGTGCCCAACTGCGAGCTCAACGACCAGGACTTTAACCGGGGCTTTCCAGTCAGAAGGTCTTCAAAATGCAGAAAGATGGACTGCAAAGACTGCCAGCAGTTCGTCCCCTCATCAGAACCCAACTTCTTGCTCGGTGTGAATAAGGACGTGAAGGGCCGCGCTGCCTCTCTGGACAGGCTGCAGGCGCTGGCGTCCTATTCCATCGCCACGTCCCCACCTTGTGAGATGCAGAGTACGTACTTCCCCATGAATATTGAAAATGAATCTATTTCAGACCAGGATTCCCTGCCTATAAGTGCAGGCATAAAAGAAACTTTCATTTCGAATGACGAGCCGTTCGTGATGCAGTCGTGTGTCCAGAAAAGAAATATATTCAAAGAAGATTTTCATAATCTGATTACAATATCTCCCAACCTAATACCGTCCAGCAAAACACCAGAAGATGGACACAGAGAGCCTCAGAACAGGAAAGAAAGCTCTAAGCAGACTTTCTTCAACCACAGCTTTGAAATGCCGTACAGCAGCCAGTACTTGAATCCAGTTTATTCTCCTATACCAGACAAAAGGCGAGTGAAGCATGAAAGTTTAGATGATCTTCAAGCTTCAACGTATTTTGGCCCAACTACTGTTCTTGGGCCCCAGGAAACCAAAAAGTGGCCTGGAAAGCCAACCAAGCAAACTGCCTGGCCAGCTAAAAGCTGGAGTTTAAATACTGAGGAGGTCCCTGACTTTGAACGCTCATTTTTTAACAGGAAGCAGTCTGAAGAGAAACCACGATACCAGAGTTCGAGCAACCCATCCCCAAACTTTCCTTCAGTTGACAGGCATCAGTCCTACCTAAACGCAAAGGATCAGCAACCAATTATGCAGGCAAACTATGCTGTGAAACCCAATGGGCATAAACCTAAGGAGATTCCTTCCATTCTAGATGTGGAGAAACACGAGCCAGTAAAAAAGTTTAAGGATAAAAGCATTAACTGTACTTCTGTGCAAATCTTAAGCATTGACAGGACCATGAGTGTTGGGACACAAACGGAGCAGCAGGTTCTGGACCACAAGAAATGCAAGGATTTGTGTGCAGCAGGCCAAGCCAAGTACGGCGAGCGGCACTCTCTGAAGCAGTCGGATGATGACTCCGAAATCGTGAGCGATGACATCAGTGACATTTTTCGGTTTTTGGATGACATGAGTATCAGCGGGTCCACGGGAGTGATGCAGTCCTCGTGCTACAACAGCACTGGTTCCTTGTCTCAGGTGCATAAATCAGACTGTGATAGCTCGCCTGAGCACAATTTGACTAAGATCTCCAACGGGAGTGCCTGTAACAAATTGGATAAAGTGGTCAGGGCAGATGTCAGTAACACAGACGATGAACTGAAAACGAGTGTCTGCAAATTAGTCTTGAGGATTGGCGAAATAGAGAAGAAACTGGAATCTCTCTCAGGCGTCCGAGAAGAAATCTCTCAAGTCCTGGGAAAATTAAGCAAGCTGGATCAAAAAATCCAGCAGCCAGAGAAGGTCAGTGTACAAATAGATCTCAACTCTTTGACAAGCGATGCTGCTTCAGATGAGAGCAACTCCCCGCAGATATTTCAGTGCCACAATACTCCTCATGGAGGCAAACTGGAGAATAATCCAGAATGGTGCTGTTCGGATGCCAGTGGAAGTAATAGCGAGAGTCTTCGAGTAAAAGCCTTAAAAAAAAGTTTGTTTACTAGGAGATCATCAAGATCATTAACAGAAGAAAACAGTGCAACCGAATCCAAAATAGCAAGTATTTCAAACTCCCCCCGAGACTGGAGAGCTATTACTTACACCAACCAAGTTGGCATTACAGAGGAGGAGATGAAAGAGAGAGATGGAGGAGAAAATAAGGACTGGCACAGGAAATCTAAAGAGGTAATTTCAACTTTAACTTACGTAATAAATGCTTAAAAATAATGTGGTTATGAATGTCTTCCATAGTCATCACAAGCCTTGGGATATGACAATGCTTTGCCCTGCCGTGTTATGCCTGTCTTTACTGTTATCATATTGAGTGATTTTGTACCTGTAGGTTCTTGCTTGGCAGCTGCAAAATGGCCAAAGTGCTCCTTCAAAGCTTTGCTTTTTTGCAAAGGCGGGGTGGTAATGTGGGTGACATGTTGGGAAGATGATGGTATTCTTCACCACCGGTAGCAATATAAGGAGGCCTGGTAATTACCTTGGTAAAAAGGGTGTGGGGAAAATTGAAATTCTCTAGTGATTGTTTTAGAAGGGATATTTTGAAATTGAATTGTGATGGCTTTTATCAGAGAAGTATGTAAATATTTAAAAGCCAACAAAATAGATTCATGGATTCAAATCCCTCAAGGAAAAAAACCCTTGTACGTGTACTGTGAGATGCTCGTTGTAGTTATGTTCTCTCTGTCTGACTTCCATGGTCATTTAAACGAGTCTTAAGCCTCCTGTTGTGGAACTGCAGTGTAGCTGTGCTCACAGAAGAACTCTGCCCATCCTCCCAGCAGCTGCCCAGTGCCCCCTTCACTGACCCCATGGATGTCCTGGCTGCTCTTGTGCAGGGCTCTGGGTGCTGCTCCATTGAGAGTGCACGGGGTGGGTGCTTGTTTCTGTTTGGGGAGGGGAGGGTGTCCTGCAGCCCTTTGTCAATTGTGACCACACAACAGGCATGCTGTGCCTCCTTACAGTGGGGTGTGAGAGCAGAGAAGGGTTGAGAAAAGAGAAGAAGAGGTTTGATGGCAATAAGTGTGGTTGGGTGAGCAAGAAACCACAAACCATGGGTTATTGCTAGACTGCAGGGGGGGGAAGAAGGCCATCCTTAGTAAGCCCAAACCTTGGCTTTTCTGTAGATCGCTCTGCTCAGGATGACATGCTGACTTTGAGAGTCCCTTCCAGACTCCTTCAGTGGACTGTGGCTGACACTGGATGGTACCATGGATGCTGCAGTGTCAGGCTGGGGGCATGCCTCAAGACTGCTTCATGTTAGGATTTGATCTGGAAACAGAAACCTGGAAGCCTGCTTGTGTCTCTCAGCTTTTGCAGATCAGCTGGGCTTCTCTGGATGTCAGGGCCACTTTCAGAATAGTTTTTTGATCTGTAAACAGCACAAAACCTAAATTTCTTCTGCTGCATCAGCATTGTGTTCGTGTCATGGTGAATGTGGAGTTGTGTCTGTAGAATACCTCTTTGGTTTGGCATTGAGAAGAAGGTGGGCAAGTGGATTAAGGCCATCCAAAACCTTTGTCCTAGGTGGTAAATTTTTTATCATATGGTGATTCTGAAAGGAATATCTCTGTCTTTTGTGTTTAACTCCCTCATAGTCTTGTTCTTTCTCTCAAATTCTTTTGAACCCTATTGCAGGCAGACAGGCAATACGAAATCCCACAGCCACATAGACTCTCTAAACAGCCAAAAGATGCTTTCTTGATTGAACAAGTCTTTAGTCCTCATCCCTACCCTGCATCACTCAAGTCACACATGAAAAGCAACCCACTCTACACAGACATGAGGTTGACAGAGCTGGCTGAAGTGAAGCGTGCCCAGCCGTCATGGACCATAGAGGAATACACGAGGAATTCGGGGGATAAAGGCAAGATTGCAGCCTTGGATCTACAAGTGAGTCCCATTTGTTTAATTTAAATGGCTTGATTGCAAAAGGATGTTGCCAGAATATGCATTTAAGAAGGGATTTGGATAGCTCAGGGAAGAGCTGTGAATTGTTGAGCCTCTAATCTTGCTGATCCCTATCCATCCTGGCCAGGGACAATGAAGAATGTGAATGTTTCATTGCTGAATGGTGATCCTTGACGGGTTGATGCTCCCAGCTTATTCTGCAATGGAGAGGTGTCTTCTAAGCCATTGTGGCTTTAGTAGCTCTAAAGAAGCGTTGGGGAATGAGGGAGTGCAGAGGTGAACTGGTCCCTGACTGCAGCAAGGCGGAGTGGTGCAGGAGCTGGAACTGCTGTCTTTTCCTCTGTGTCTGTTCTCTCTGAATTATTCACAGGGAATTGCAGTGTTAGGGTTTTATTTTTTTCCATTTTACTAGGAAGATGAGACATAAAATACTTGTAGAAGATGTTCGATACCATGACTGGTTTTGAAACATGTCACTGTTGCAGCTTTGAAGTGGCTTTTGGAAACCAGCCAGGCAACTAATGGTGTGTCTAGTTTGCATTTTGGTTCAGCTCGTATGTGTGCAGGCTCTTGTGCAACAAGCACAGGAGACAAATTCAAATGTTGCATTTACATTTTCCCAACACGAAATCACAAACCTGACATAAGATGAGCACCCACACTGGATACCCTGTGTAGTCTGATAAACCAAGACATCTTTTAGGAAGGATACCTGAGCAGAGGTTTAAAGAGGAAACCTGGAGAATGGCATCCAAAATGTATAAAGACCAAAGAAATGTTGCATTTCTTGGTCTTGAAACCCAAAATGTGTCACACAATGAAATCCACACTGACGTGTGAATAACTGTATCATTTATATGCACTTTGACAGTAGAATGTAGGACCAGTGAGGGGAGTCTTGTGCTGACCTCAGGCATTTTGGGCTCTGTGGCCAGCAGTCTGTGGGGTGCAGCTGTGCTCGAGCAGGGGGTCTGCTTGTCTCCACAGCTTGTCTGCCAGGGAGAGTGGCGTGGAAGAGTCTGAGACTTTGCTGCTCCATGCCAGCCCTTGGTGGCTCGGTGCTGAGGTACCTAAGCCGGCTCCAAACCCATCAGACTAATCCCTAGGAAAGCATCAGGATGCTTGTGCCTCAGGACCCCAAGCTGGGTGATTTGGGTTTGAAACCATCACCCACACAGCGTTGTAGCGCAACTCCCGTGAGTGTTTGTGCAGGAATTTGTGCACAACAAATTCACCTCCTTGCTTGGCTCGTGCAAACTTCCCTGTCCTCACCAGCCCCTGCTCCTTGCTGTGGCTAAAGTGCACTCGGAGAGAAACCGAGCAGCACAGGGACCAGGCTGCATCTTGCCTCAGCTCCCTGCTGCTTTTTGGGTCTTAAAAGCTTTAGAGGGCTTACTAAATTCCTAACCCTGGCATGGCAGACTGTATGCTAGAGTAGGAATAGGCTGTAAGAAGTTCCTCTGCAGCAGGCAGTCACAAAGCATCCCTTACCTGCTGTGTGAGGCAATAAGGGAGGTGATATTTGGGAGCAAAACCCCTCTGGGAGAAGCCTTCTCCATCTGCTCCTCGTAGGGCTGTTTTGTTCTCTGTAAGCAGCTCTGCATGACTGTGAGCAAACCAGAGAAATCAGCTTATTGCCATCATTTATCTTTAGGATAAAGGTGATAGAAGTTTACTGGTTTGATTCTCTCCCTCCAAAAAGACTGTCAGAATTGCATTTACCCCGCAAAGCCCATGTCTAGACTTTATAATGGAGCTTACTGACAAACTTAAAAAATAGACACAGACTGATGAGTGGGTTTTTTTTCCCAGTGATTAAGTTTATTAGAACTGAAAGTAAATACATTATGCCTTAATGAACATTCCTATGTCTGGCAATGAAATGGGAAAGGAAGCTGATTAGCAGTAATGGGCCTTTTTAATAATGCATCTTCCTTCTGAAGTAGTTAAAAGGTCAATGCCAAGGCAGAGGGGTCCAAAACTGCAATTTCCTTGAAGCATAGTATGCCTATCTTTGTGGTTTTTTTACCTTTGTTTACTTAAAATTTCTCCTGGAGCCTGACAAGTCTGCTGTGTTTTCCTCCAAAAAAAGAAATTGCAAAACTAGTCCAGGCCCAAAGCTTGTCCCAGATGTGGGCTCTGTGTGAGATTCATTGCTTTGCTCTGTGTATGATGATCCACTGGGATGAAATAGTGTCAGGCTCTTTTCTGATGCCTTTAGAGATGAGATTGCTGATTTTTTTCAGAAGGCTGGAAGCAGGTCATTCAAAGCCCAAATTGTACAATCACAGATGTGGCTGATGGCCTCTGTTTCAGCATCCTAACACTATCATACAGCTGTCCATAAAATGATCGTAAAACCATTGCTTGATTTCAATTGTTTATTTCTGAGATAGCTATAAAAACACTTCTTTTAGTAGTTCTGTACATAAAGCAAATGCTGCTATCAGGCAAAGCAAAGTTTCAGCCAGTAGCTCATGGCCACAAAATCTGAATTAGTCAATTGAAGGCTTACTCAAAGCCTTCTCAAGTCAGCTGGAGTTTCTCTGCAGGGTCCAACAAGCTTTGGCTCAGGACTGTTCCAAGCACAGAAGTGGTGTGTGTTAGGGTATTCTCACTGTAATATTTTTATGTGGAATCTTTTTCATTTTTTTAAAGAAATAGACTTTTGGAGCCCCATATAAAGGAGACAGCTTTGGGGAAATGCTGTCATTTTTCAATATGTTCTTTTTGCGTTATTCCTTTCTGCTGATAAGTTCAGTATAATGTGTAGTGTTTGGGTTTCCCCATTTTTCCCCCCATTTTCCTCTAACACAGGGGTTAAAAGTGGAAAAAACAAGCAAGGTTGAAATTGAAAGCTCTAAGAGGTCATAAATACTTAGGAATAAAAAACTGTAAGACATAAAAACCAAATAATTCAGATGGAATTACTGATGAAGTTCTGCAGGTTGCCTGTGTCCCCAGGCATTGCCATTCCAGAAGAGGGGTCTGCAAACTGCCCTCTCAGCAGGACTGGGTGCTGGATGGGCTGGGCAATCATGCCCTGCAAGCAAGTCATGGTACCGAAATTAGGGTTAGATTTATAAAATGTACTGCCTGAGGAGCATGTATTAAGAACTTTTCCCATCAGCTGAGCTTTAATAATTTAAAAATTATTAACAGTAACAGGCCGGCACTTGCTGACATCTCTGCTGTCAAGCAGATTAAAGAGATCTTATTTAAATGCCATCCGAGATGATGAAGTTTCCGGTAAATCAGAGGTATGTGAGGGATTTTGGAGCAGAATCTTACTGTTGCAGGAGTTATTTTTTGCAGTATTTTGTTACCAGTTTCGTCAGCTTTATGGAACTGGGACCAGGAGATGAAGGGGTCTGAGAAGTGGCAATAACCCACTTTATCCTCACAGCAGATCCAGGTGCAGCTGGGAGGCCTTCAGGCACATCTGCTTTGTTTATTTATGTTATTAATGGCAGACCCCAGACAATTAACAACTGTTTCCTTTTAATTTTTAGACTCAAGAATCTTTAAACCCGAACAACTTAGAGTACTGGATGGAAGACATTTATACTCCTGGCTATGATTCCTTGCTGAAACGGAAAGAAGCCGAGTTCAGGAGAGCAAAGGTTTGCAAGATCGCTGCCCTGATCGCAGCGGCCGCCTGCACGGTTATCCTGGTCATTGTGGTTCCCATTTGTACGATGAAATCCTGAACCTGGGCACAGACCTGTGACTCCCAGCCACGTGTGTCTCGGACGGCTCACGCTGTGTGTCAAATGTCTGCTGGCAAAACTGTAAGGAATTCGCTAAGGAACAATGTTCTGAGGATATCCTAGTGGAGAGTGCTGTAAATGAAGGCAGAATGCAGAACAGCTAGAGAAACGTTTTTGGAAAAGTCCTATTTTAAATAACAGACTTGTGTGGTGAAGTTGATGGGAACTCGGTTCAATTTTTATGCATTTTTAAAAGTGCAATATTTTTTTTTCCTAAAGAAATGATATAATGTTTTACAGAATCAGAGACTGATGAGAATCCAGGCAAAAGAGGAAGGTTGTCTGAGCTATGTTGCTTTTAAAGGAGGTGTGGGTACATGGAGGTAGCACTGTATAGAAGGGAATGTTCTATATGCATTACATCGGGGAGCTAGGGAAGTCTTAACAACTCTCTGCAATGTAGAAAACTCTGAATGTATTGTATTTATTTTATAGTATTTACGTATTTCATGATCATTTGTTTGAAAGCAGACTGTGTAGCTGTGAACAGAGTTCATTCCTACGTTCAGATTAAAAAGGGCTCTTTGTATTTGGTCTTGCCCTAAGACCCACTCTATCATCACTGAGTACTTATCTAAGTGCAATGTGCTGCAGACCAAAAAGATTATGTTTTAAAGCAATCACAAGAGGTTTTAGTTACTTCTGTTGAATAACATTTGCATGGAGCTGGCAAACTTGCTTTGCCAAAAGGGTATTCTTTACCTCTGCAGACAGTGAAGTTGTCTCAATTTCACTCCTGCCAGCAAGCAAAGCTGGCAAATCAAAGCAACGCTCTGTTAAAGTTCTTGGAAATGTAATCTGAACAGTTACAATTTTTTTTTTTTTTCACAAAGTCTTTGTGCCTTTTTTTAGACTGTAGGTTAAATAGAACTGTTTAATTTTTTTTCTATTTTAAGCCCATAACATAAATCACAGCATAATGGGTACTAATGGAGGTTCTTTTCCCGCAAGCCTTCTATACAGTTCCGAGTGCTCCTCGAGCAGCAGGGCTGGTGGTTACTGAGCACTTATATTAAGGGCACAATTTCTCAGCACTGGTAGAAACTGGCTGCTGAGGCAATGCATTCAGCACAGGGAAATCTTTTGCTTCCCACTTGCTAATGTACTTAAGAATGATGGTTGAATCTACTGGACAGCAAGCGGTCTGTATCCCATGGGAAATGTCCATTTGATGCTTTATCCCAAATGCAAATAGCAGGTTCGATGGAATTCTCAAGCTAGGACAGAAATTGCCTGTCATGGTTAGTGAAAGCAAAAAACCAGACACTATTACTGTTCTGTCAAGTATAGAAAAAAAAGAAAAAAAAAGTATTTTCAGGAAATAATGTGATGTTGCTGGTCCTCTAAGGGAAGGAGATTCTTTTAGTGAATGCTCTTTATGTAGGGTAATTTGGTTTCAGAAGCAGCCTCCCTACACAATGACACAGCAGCTAAGAAAGCACTGGATGCTCCTTCTTTTGGGTCTCTGGGATGTGCTGCACTCACTGTTTGTTTCTGGCTGGTTTAAAAAAAGTATTGAGGGAAGGGTGTGTGGGAGGCAAAGGCTTTGTTGTGACTTTAGATGTGTGTCAGTTCTTTCCTGCAGTGGGAGAGCTGTTTATGTGCTGCTCACGTGCTGTGCTTTATTTAGGGATAGGTGATCCCTGGGACTGTCGATCTATCAGAAATGTAAGTGTAAGCACAGGGTTGGATGTCCTATCAGCAAATGGAGAACAAGGATAGGCCCACAGACAAAATCTGTGCCTGCCTGGCCTGAATCCTGACCCAAATTCTGTGGCTTTGGCCCATTCTTTATACTAAGATAATTTCTCTTTCCTCCTGGATGCTGCAGGATGGAGTCACAGCAGGGAGGGAGCAATTCACACTGTCTATTTTAGGTTGCCTTTAGTTATGGTGTGATTCAGAGCACCTGAGTACAGGAGCTCAGGATCCGTACGTAGTAAATATAGACAGGTAGAGAAAACCTCTGGGGACGATTCAGAGCTGCCAGCAAGATATCTAATATTAGACATGTGAAAAACACTCTGGAGGACACTGCTCTGCAGTTTACCTCATGCACAATTTAGGTTGATTGTATATGTAGAGAAACCTGTTCCTATTTCAGGTAATGTCAGAAAGCCCTCACACACCCCTCCTTGGCTGGTGACAGCAGCACGGGGTGCTGTTGGAGGGAGCAGTGTGGGGGCACGGTGTCAATCCCCCATCTGCCCACAGCAGCAGCGACAAGACCCTTGGAGGGGCAGGGTGAGTGGGGACAGACCCCCTGCCTTCACCAACCCCTCTTGCACTACCAGGAATGGTCTGGCCCTGCTGCCCCCAGCCCCAAATCAGCGCTTTCTCCAGGGCATTTCAGTAATCTGATTTTAGAAAATATCAACCTAAGGGGAGATAGGAGAAGGGCGTGGGAGGTGTTACTGATCACAGGGTTTGTCTGTGCAGCTCATCCAGCCTGCACCAGATGAGTCTTTGCATTAGAGATGCCCAAAATCCTGGGAAGGTTTTGCAGGTTATGGAGCTGTGGGTGACGTGAAGCTGGCCCAATCCAAGCACTCAGCATCCCAAACATCCGTGCTGCTCCTAATTTATTGAGGTGCTTTTGCCCATCCTTAATTTGCACAAGCAGCCAGTGGCACGTACTCCATTGGTCAGTGGTTTCCTTACACACCAGACTGTGGTTTGTCATGGATTACCTCCTGAGGCTCCATTTGGCTCCTGCAGTCTCTGGAAGCATTTCCATGGTGCCAGGAGCCTGAGGGGAGCTTGGAGAGCAGAGCCTGACTCCCTGCTCCACAAACACCTCTGTGAGACACTGCCTTGTCATCTCCTCCACTCCCTGGCTGCCTCTGGCAGCTCCTTGGCACCGCTGGGATGTGCATCCCAAGCCGTTCCCAGTGGGATTTGCATCTGGCACAGAGCCCTTAAAACAGGTGAGGAGATGGAGGGATGGGATGCTGCTGCTGGAGGAGAGCAGCCAGGGAAGGAGGAAGCCTGCACAGAGTGTCCAAACTAGGTGAAATCCTGACATATTAACCTGCAAGAATATTGTGATCCACCTTGTGAACCAGTTACCAACTAGAATACACTGTATACTATATGATAGACTTTTGTATAAAAAAAAAAAGAAACTAAAGCTATAGGTACATTGTAATCCTTGGTGTGATTGAAAAAGTGTCCTAGATTGTATTACTTAATTAAAATTATGATGAGCATATTGAACTGTTTTTCGTATTTATGCCTTATAAACTTGATATATTACACATGATAAAATGAAACTGCAAGAACTATAAGAAAAGATACTCCATTTTGGGGGCAAATCCCATTTGCTTTTCCTAAAAAAAGAGTGCTGCTTTAAATGAGCTTAATAAATCATGTGTGCAGAAGAGCAAGAGTAGGATATGTCCCCAAATGACTTTTTAGGATTTTTTTTTTAAATGGGGCTTTGGTTAATGTACTATGTAATATTTTATTTTATAATGTTACTGTACAATGTTGCCTTTTGGTTCATTTAAATATAACACCAAATAAACTTGAAAATTACAGTGTCCTAAGTTTTAATGAAACAGTTATAATAATTTATTACTCCATTGCTTTTCCTGTTGTTTTTTTTCCTAGGAACATCAAGATAGCCACGGGATGCGAGTGTCTCAGTGTTAGATAACTAAGCAGCCTATCTAGTTCTTGGCAGAATTGCTAATGGATTTCTAACTTGTGAAATAATAAGATGGCAGAAGATAATGAAAAATGAGTTTGTTGGGTTTCTTGTAAAAGCTCCTTTGCATTGTTTGGGCTTCTGGAAGATTAGCTCTTGACACTAATCATAATATTTCATTTTATAGGTTATTTAATGACCGAGTTTTGCCATATCAACTGTTTTAACAAGGTGTCATGACTAATATTTTGGTACCTGTTTAACTTACATGTTTATGCAACCACTGCCCTTTTTATGTCAGTACTATAGGTAAGTGTTTATAATCACCCGTGAACAGGCAGCCAGTTTGCTTAGGGTCCCTGTATGAATTTAATTTGCTGCTTGTGAGTTGTTAATTGCAAAAGCAGGTTGTCTTAAGATTCCAGGTGTTGAAACACAGGTAGAACTGAGCCTACCACTGCCAGAGGTTACAGAGGGCAGCTGTGGAAGAAGGCACATAAACAGTGAGCAATGACGTGAGAACACAGTAACGTGAGACCTCGATTTCCTCCTCTCTGCTGCACGAACACCTTCAGTGCGTTGCTTTAGCAGTTTTGTTCAGGATGGGGAGTGCTGAGTGCTCTCTGCAGGGCCAGACCACCAGCTCCAGCCTTGGGTGCTCACATGTTGTGAGTCAGGCTGCAAACCAGCACAGGTCCCTGTGGAGGGATTGTCAGTCACAATTTGGTGTTGGTTTCAGTTTTGCATTAATTTGCACCAATGGTTTATCATGGTTTTGCATCAATTTCAGGTTTTTCTCTTGTATCCATCAAGTCCAGAAGCTTACAAGTAGGACTGCCCTTTCGATTTTTGCATTACAGCATGAATCCAGGAGCAGGAACATTCATAAAAATGCTAAGTGGGACCAGGCTTATGCCAAAAGATCCTAAGCACTCTGGCACAGCATTCCTCAGTCATGAAGCTGCATATATCGGATATATAGATCTCATTTGGATCATCGCTGTGCTGGAAGATGGAGCAGCTGCCAGGTTTCTGTCTGCTGGATGGAGTCACTGAGTCTCAAGGTAGAAGAAAACTCCTACACACAATGTTGTATTGGCAACCAAGACCCAGCCCCACGGGCTCGGTGCTGCTTTGAATGTATCACAGCAATCGATTGTCCTGGTTGAATAAATCCTTGATTTCAGGTCTAGCTCTGGTGAATGGCTCTGCCTGTTGCACAAACAAGTCACAAGCAGAGTGTTGGATCTCAGGGCCATATACTTCCTTTTGAGGTGCTCGCGTGTCTCCATCCCGTTGCGTCGGCAAGCAGAAGGGAAAGTAGGCAGTGTCCTGTCCATAGCAGCATGCTCCTTTTGAAAGAAAGGTCAGTTGTGTTGGTGTGCACTTTGGGAAGAGATGAGTGCCTGAGGAAGTAATTACGGACATGAGGTAATATTTTAAATTTAATTTTTCCTTTGCTATCTTTTCAGGAAAGAACACTCTATCTTGTGAAGTGCTGCTCTGCTAGTGGTTCTCCGGCAAACTTGGCTACTTTGGAGGACTTCTGAGACACTGGATCACTTGATACCTTGCAGGCTGTTAGATAAATCTACAGCATTCACTTAGATACCAGAACAAAATCTTCCAACAAGGAAGAAGTGGGCTGTCAGCAGCCAAACTCCTCCCATGAGTAAGTTCCCTGTGGTTTTATTTATGTTCTTCAATACAGTTACAAACTACATGTAGGAGAGGCGTGAAGCTCTTCCAGAAGCAACAGTACATCCATACCTTCCCAACAGCAATAGACTGAGATTTTCAAGGGAGACTAGATCGTGGTCTTGGATGAGCCCAGCACAAGAAAGCAGCTGTGCTCGGACTGTGCGTGGCACCACAAGGCACTGCTGGTCCTGGTGGAGCAGCAGCGGATGTGGGGAGATGTGCAAAGTGCTCTCTGCACCAGGGAAGGTTTCCACAAGGCATAGCACAGTATAGGGTTGAGGAAATGGTGGGTGTCTGGAGACACAGTTGCTGCTGAGGCTGGAGGCTTTTAGAAATTAAGAGCATTGTGGCAGCGATTACCCATCCCCAGTCCTGCTCCTCCCTGCCCTCCCGCACCCTGGATCTGTGGATTTTGGGATATTCCTCTGAGGCACTAAGCACGTCTCTGAACATAGAGTGAGGGCTCAGATCTTGCCTTTTCTCAAAGTTAACCAGATTTCCTCAGTAAAAAGAGGGAATTTTCTGCCAGACATTGATGCTTTGGCCTCAGCTAAAGAAAAAATCCCGAGGTCTGTGATCTTCTTGTCCTACTGGAGAGGCTGGCAGCACTTAAGGGAATGTGACCTGGCCCCTCCTCTCATCACCCCCAAAACATCATGAGACCACCCTGGAAATGGCAGGGCTACGAAAACAAATCCCTTTTGCTTTCATGTTGGGCTTTGTGGAAGCCACATTTCCTGCCAGTCTCTGCAACCAGAGGGCTGAAAATTGATTTCATTTATTAAAGATGGAAATATATGAGTGAACTCCTCGCGTAGGAACACGCAGTTCTGATTGCTGGTTCTTCAACAAAAATGTGAAATCCTGCTATTCACAGCAGAATCGCTCTGTTTTCCCTGCTCATTTTGAGCCTGTATGCAGAGTGCTGTCAGTGTGTTGTCCCCCAGCACGTGGTGGGGCTCCAGCCTGTGTCCACAACAGCAAGTGTCCCCCCAGAAGAGGGGGAAAAGCGGGACTTATGTACAGTAGAAAGAGGGACTAGAGAAGTGCTAATTGTTTTGTCTGTCCCTGGAAATTATGTGCAATCTGGTCCCTTTTGAAAAGCTTTGCTGTAAACTCTGCTTTAGTGACAGACGTATCTCTGCATTGAAAAATCCTCTTGATCTGCTGCCCTGCCAGACAGCCACACTTCCAACAATAACAGAGATCCATGTTGTGCAGTGTGTTTTTCCTCATGCAGTGTTGGGGGGAGAGGAGAGAACCAAAGAAGCTGAGTCATTTATCTTCTTTGCTTGTCTTGGTAATGAAATATTGCTGTTGAACTTTACCCTGCCTTCCCTGTTACTAATTTTTTTTTTTTACAATAGTTACCATTTAAGAGGTTCACAAAATTGCATTAGTAAAATTTATGACTGTGTAGCAAATATGTGCATATGCATTAATTCTGTTCAAGGCCAATATCTTGTAGCTGCAAAATTAATGTTACGGTGCAGTTTTTAAGTATGGCTAATGGCTGTTCAATAAAGCAGGGCTCATGTTTTGCTCACCTTGCAGCTCTTAATTCCTTGAAACAGTCCTACCTTGAAGAGTTTGCCAAGTAAAAGTTAAAAAATGGAACATGCACAACACACAAATACGTATTTTTTATACATTTTTGTTTATGCAATTAAGCCTTGAAAATTTTGGCCCTGTGAGTTGGTTCGGTTGGGTTTCTGCTCCTTTGCATGGCTTTTAGCTCCAGGTTTCAAAAGCAGATGTCTATGAATGCAGTGCATTAAAAATGGGCCTTTTAACTGCGATTCTGCTCTGGATAACCTGAACTGGATGTTAGTGTTACCCTGACGGTTACACCTCGTGCTGTTTTGGAGTCAGTGAACAAGAACTGTTCAGTAAATGATAAATTAATTGACATTACTTACATTTAAACATTCATTTTCTTACTCTGTAAAAAAGTCACTTTCTGCTAGGAGTGTGAATTAGGACTTGTAGTCTTTTTACCAGTTTAAAGATAGTTACTAATCAGGTATTGAAGGTTGAAGACATAAGACAAATGACTGATGACAAGGGCTTGCTCATGTGATAGCTGGAGAAAAGAGGTTGGAGAAATATTTTCAGGATGCTGAGACAGGAATTTAGATGGTATCTGACAGCACTTGTTTACTTCTTCAAAGCTTTGTCTGACAGCCGGAAGAAAGCTCGGTGCTCGTGATCTTGAGCGATAACCTGATGTTTGGGATGTGGTATGTGCAAGATCACTGCTGTTAGAGGTAAAAAGCCGATCCCTTGGGACTCAAAAGCATGAGGAGCTGAGATGGACTGGAGCTCCAGGGCCGGCAAATGTCTTGGTATGTCCAAGTCAGACTATGCTTGAGCCCGCTGGTCCCAAAAGTGGCTCCAACCACAGCAGACCCTGGGCTCATGTCCGACGATCGCTTGGCAAAGTGATCAGTGGCAGCAGCCTGCAAAGATCTGATGGAGGACAAAAATATCCATTTACGTTGTCGTAGCCTCTAGGAACAAGAGCCATTGTGGGGGAGGGCTGGGGGGCAGTGACACTTTTTTTTCTCTGCTGGAAGAGGTGAGCTGCCAGAAACAAGGCATCTGTGGGGTGGAAAAAGCAGTGCAGTGGGAAAGATAATCTCATGTGAAAGCTCTTAGGGCAGTGCCGTATGTCTTCCATGTTTTGGGACTAGTTGCTTGATCTCTGTGGGCTTTGCTTTCGTGCCAGTTACTCACTGTGTCTCTCTTCAGGCATTTTCTTGGAATAGAGCTTGTCCCTTGCTGTGGGGTCGTGAGATGCCCATGAAGAGAGGGGCCAAACAGGGGCTGAGAAATCTTGCAAGCACCACCTTGATGCTTATGATGGCGTTGCCGGTATCATAGATAGTTACAGCCAGATCAGTCATCAGATTTGTAACTCTGGTGGTAATCAGCGATACGACACCAGGGAGGTGTTTGGCTCAGCTTGTCAAAGTGTTTTGGTATTGTGAGAATGATGAACGTCACTGGGAAAGCTTTTTGGGGAAGATAACATGAGAGAGAAAAACAGGGGAAGCTCGATGCCCTGCTGGGAGCATGGGGAGCGTGGGGAGAGTGGGATTAGTGCTGCAGAAGACGGGTAGACAGCGAGCATCTGCTCTGGGCCGCCAGGATCAGAGCACAGCAGGACTGAGAAATTCTTGGACCGGTTATCAAGGAATTGGGAAACTCCAGGATACTGTACTCCTGGGGGATTTTTACTACCCAGACATCTGCTGGGTAACAAATGCAGCTAATCACAGCGATAATGTACAACCCTAATTCACTATAAATTCTCTCCCATATGTTTACAATTGTATTTACAGTAGGAAGTGAGGGATAGTTATTCATGAATCAAGGTGAATTGAGTTGCTGGTGCAGAGTCAGCCATGTATTGCGGAAGATAACGTGTGACAGACTTGAACAGAATCCTTCTGAAAGCATTGCTGTATTTCAGGTGTTTTAAGTAAAAAAAAAAGTTCCTGTAATTACTGATTGCTTTTAAATGTGGGAATTGAACTACTCATTTCTCCATAACCTTCGCTGACCTTGAAGCACAAGTTCACAAGCGGAGTTGATGAAGAATTATCCTGCAGATGAAATACACCTCCTCAGGTTCAATTCTGCTGATGAGGAGGGGGAGAAGGGTTAAGAAAAAAATAAGAGAGGAACCATGATAATGGCTGCTTAGCTCACCGGTAGCACATGGAAGGACGTTGTTTTACTGATATACTTCTATGGCCTTTCTCCTGTTGCAGGCAATAATTTTGCCCTCTAACTCACCGTGGACCCAGAAGAGCACTGTGAGCTCAAATATATCTAATATTGAGGGGGGAAGGAGGTGGCTCAGCTGCTGGAGTTCAGGGCTGAGCACAGTTAGTTACTGATGAATTACGGTGCCTTTTCCTGCCGTTCAGCAATCCCTGCTCCCTGGCTGTGCTTGCCCCCGCGCTGCCTCCTCGGCGCCGTGGGTTTATTTTGGTAAGGATGTGTAAGCTGAGCTCTGGCTTCAGCCACTCAGAGCCTGGGGATTTGCATAATGGCATTACTGCTTATTCCTCAATTACAGTCTTCGAATATGCAAATCTGTTGATGCTGGTTACTGTAATCCTCCTGCCCTGGCAGGTCCCCAGCTGGGGAAGTTTTTGAGCCATTTATTGGCAATGAGAGTTTTCCTCATGGGTTTCTTATTTCCAGCTGTGGGTAAAGGGGAAAAGTCCTCAATCAGCTACCTGAAATAGAGGAGAACAAAATTCAGAAAAAGGAAAGACCATTTTAAAAAAGAGCTTGAATGCTTTTCCTCTGTCATTTTCCTTGCAGGAGCTCACATTCATGCTGGTGAGATGGGATGGGTCAGCTTGCTCTGTCCTACACACTGCAGCAGGGTTTGTCCTTGCAGCAGCTGTCCCCTGTTCCTCTCTGCCCTGGCTGCTGCCCACCTGAAATTTGGGTTCAAAGCAAAAGAGCTGAGAGAACGAGCAGTGGTTTTGAAGGTTGTCTGTCCACTTGCTGCTCTTGGTGGCCTCTTGGCTCTGGAGGGGTTGTGTCAGTGTAAAGCAGGAGAGGAGTTCAGCAGAGGACTTGCAGGCTTGGGTGGAGAGATGGAAAACCTCAGCTCACAGCAGCTGAGCACCTGCCCCAGCTTAGACAAAAGAAAGTTTGGTGAATTGCAGTGTTTTGCCATCTGCTGAGCTGTATATGCATGTCTAGAGCTGCAGCTCTTTTTATTAAAACATGACTTGAGTAACTTTTCCTGTTTCTACTCCCAATGTTTTCTTAGTATTTTCAGTAGTATTTATTTTTTCCCCTGTGTCTTTTCAAATAAGGACGGAGAGGGTTTTTTTTCAAAATTTTATTTTCAAATAAGAGAGAGTCCAAACTGCTTTATTTTCTGGAAGAAATAGATTGTAACAGGAAAATCAACACTTTTTCAATGGCAAGGGTGAAATCCTGGAGTCATTGAAGTCCTACTTCCCAGGTTTTCTGAAGAGGCAGCATCTCACCCACCAGGCCCTGCAGTTTAACCTCACTCAGTGCCATGGGGGTCAGCACTCAGTTCGCAGAGATTGTCCTCAGATCCAGCTGCTGGGCATCATCCTTCCCTTACAGCTTCAGCCCCCTCTGCTTAACACCCTGTGCTCCCAGGGCACTCACGATAGCTCGTGTTCTTCCCTAGCATGGACCTGCCAGCTCCATCTGCAGAGGCAGCATTTGTTGAGAAAATCAGCCCTTTTACATCTGAGTTGATGACTGTGCTGTGAGAATGTCACTGTCACACAACTCAAAATGTCCCAGGAGTGGGGTATCTAGACAGATCTGAGAGAAACGCTTCTGCCTATGCATGGGAACGTGTCCCATGCCATTATGTGTTAATGGACATGATTTATTTCTGAAAAAAACCCCAACAAAACAACAAAAAACCAGAAGAACAAAACCCAGGCAAATGTAGAACAAATGATTTATGGGAAGCAAGACTGTTTGGAATGTAAATACAGACAAGCAGCATATTTGTTGCTGGTGGTGCTATGTTCCCTGGGAGAATAAAGCCATTTTGTAACTATTTGTCTGTGTCTAGAGCTTGCACATGTTTTGTCTCAAAGTTTTTAGTTTCTAATAATTTCATAATTTCATTTCCTATTCTAATCTTTTTCTCAGATCAACAAAATGGTTTGACACCCATTTGTAAAAGGCTTCATTGTAATGTATTGTTACAGGCTGTTCCCAAATCAGTTTGTTCAGTTCTCAGGAGTTCCCTAGCAATGCTTTATCAGCCAGATGTGGGAGAAGACACCTGAAAATAGAGATGTATGTTGTATCAGGGCCTGCAACTGAAAATGTCCTGAGCGTTCCTGAGCTCTGCTTTGATGCCATACTTAGCAAAAGCTTGTCATGGTCCTTTCCTGGAAGATTAGTATGAACTGAAACACTTGGAAAGAAATTGTTCTTTGCATGCTTTTCACTCTTTAAGTGAGTAATACTTTTAGAGCTTTTCATCTTACTTTCACTGCGGGCATTTCTGCTGTTCCATAAAAGTAACAAAAAATAGCCAAGGAATGAGATTTTAATCTTATTCTACGATAAACTAGTACACAAGAATTATTT
The DNA here is from genome assembly GCA_013397725.1 of Rhagologus leucostigma. Classification (NCBI taxonomy): domain Eukaryota; kingdom Metazoa; phylum Chordata; class Aves; order Passeriformes; genus Rhagologus; species Rhagologus leucostigma. The sequence goes on along the minus strand of VZTD01005508.1, from coordinate 423,520 downwards.
TTCACTATGTACAGATGAACTGTATCTTTTTTAGGTAAACTAGATTCCTGGAAGGGAAAGAACCTCTTGGGAACTGAAGAGCTATGTTTAGGTCAAGTAAAGGACAGCACTGCGTTTATGATTTTATCATCATATACTTCTAATCTGGAAGAACTCCTCTACAAACCGTTAGGAATAAGAGGATAATCTAGTGCCTGGGTTTATTCAGTATCTGGCTTGTCTGATGAGATCAGTGGGAAGAGATGTGTTTATTATGTTGATGTTTGCAGGAAGCTGAGGTGATATTGCTAAACAACTCTTCAAGGATATAAAATGCCAAGGTTACAGGAACTCTTTATGTTTCAGAAAAGGTGCAGATAAAATACAACCAATCAGAAACACTGCAAAGAAGGAACATGCAACCATTTTTGTGTTGTGGAACAGTATGGCAATGTAGAGCAAGAAGCAGTCCAGCAAAGGACAGGACATGGGAGATGTCACTTGGTGTCCAAAGTGTCCCACCTCTCTTCTTGTTTGGACTCAGCTTCCTTGTAGTAAAAAATAGTGGTCACTGTGAGACCTGAAATCCATTAACCAAGAGAGAGATTTCCCCACACGTTGTCAGCCTATGAAGCTGTCCAGCCTTTCTGTCTGAATTTTGTTTTATTCAAGTCTCCCCCAATAACAGTGGCTTATCTTTCCTACTCCTATCAGTTTGCCATGCATTGTAACTGGTAGGAGAAAATAAAATTCTTCCAGTGAAAGTTCTGCTGCAGTGATCTGATTTACTTAAATATGTGATCAAACGAAAATGCAGCTTCTGAAGAACACTTTAGAACAAGAGCGAAATCTGGCATCTTGTTAGATGCCCTCAATGACTGTAGACTTACCGGAGGCTTTGATCACAGCTTCCTTCATCTCTTTTCATGCTGCTTACAAAGTTACTCTATGTAAAAATGTAATGTGTGATTTACTTCAACCAAGGAAAGACAAATTCATTCTGAAGGCGGGAGACGGTCAATCTCTGAGCTTGAGTTTGTGTGTAGATCTTGAATGATTTTGGAGCAATTGCTGTGGAGAGGATGTCCCAAGTAACTGACAGCAGGGCCGTACCATTGACTACAATGAAGTGGAAAGGTGACCTTCTACAGTCAGGTTTCATTATCGCAGAGCTGGAGGTGAATTTTCCCCAAAATTGTGTGGTATAGGGGTGTCTCTGTGCTAACCCTTCCACCAGCCCTATCTGTGCACATTTTGAGCCACCTGGAAGCTCTCACGGGCCAGGAGCCACACCTTGAAGCACAAAAATCTTCTCCAGGGGAGCTGTGGTGGTTACTGAAGGAGTTCAGCCTTCATTTAGTCCATGAGAGACTGTTCCCACCACTGCTGAACTGCAGATACTGCTCAGTTGCCACTCTGCGACTGCTGCGCTACATTGCAGTATTTCAGGAGGAAAAGTGGAGAATGACTTTTCCATTTGGAGCCATATGAGGGGATTCAGCCAGACAGCATGTAATTACCCTAGCTGGAGCTGGGCCAAGGCAGAGGATCTGCAGCTCCCCATCTGCAGGCTTATTTTCAGCACTTCAAATGAGGGATTTCGATGGAACATGTTGAAATTAACGAAACAAAGTTAGTTTCTCTCTGGATATCTCCTCCGTCATACCTACATCAGACATGAATAGCTCACCTGCCCTGGACTGCCCTTCAAAGGCTCATCTCACAGCCCCAAATGAAAGAGCAGCTGGAGGCAAGGAGCCTTTCCTATTCATTCAGGTGAGCTGTGATGTGGGTAATGAAAATGCTATTGTTTTCAAATGTGGCCAGAATAGGTTATTCAGGAAAATGAATTCTGCACTTAACTCTTCCTCTTACAGTACAAACCGTGGCCATAATCCAGTAAAGCACTTTAGTGTGTGCTTAACTGGAAATTTGTGAGTGGCCCTGCTGATTGCGAGGGATCAGCTCTCGTGCCTGGAGTTAAATATGAGGAGTGGGAGCTGGCAGGTGAGCGGCTGACCAGGGCCATTGCCCAGGGGCCCTGCCTTATTATCCGTGATTATATGGGCTTAGCGTTCGGCTGGAGCCGGGCCCGTTGGAACAAAGGAGAGGGATTAGCAGGCGTGCGAAGAGGGAGCAAAGCCAGAGGGTTCCAGCAGTGTCGAACACAACTTTGTTGCTCTGACAGAACTCATAAAAGTGAATGAAAAGGCTGTATGATTGCTGTTGCCATCCCGTTAATTAGGCTGAACTCATGCTTCATTAGTGCTACAATATGCTTCCATCTTAACAAAGCCCTATTGGGTGCGTGGAGCCACTTTACTATTAGTAAAATGAAGCCTTATCAGAGAGCCCTGTAATTCATTTTGTAAGACAAGTCATGACATATATTGTGTTGAAATTGCACTGAAGAGACAGATTACTTGCTTGACACTTGCTTTTCCTTATGAACAGGAAAAGATGTTTCCAAAACTAAGTTATTTATAGTATTGGGAGCTCTTCTGACCTGGTGCCTCATTACATCACAGAGTCCTTCAGCAGTGTTTCAAGTAGTTCCTAAGTAACCCAAGTTGAACTGAGCTGCTTTTGCTCTTGTTCTCTCAGTGACACCGTGAAAATACCACCAAGCATTAAATTCCTTGTTTCTCGCCGTCGTTGTGGTGAAGCCTTTCGCGTGTAACCAGCACAATCTCCCTGCAGCAGGAATGCAGCAAAAGCACTAGCACAACCCACATTCCCTGCTCGCAGCAGCACTGATTAAGCAGCATAGTGAAAACTTGACACAGGAGCAAGAAACAAGAAGTACTGGCTTGTTCACTGCCCCCAAGAAACCACTGCGCTCCCCCAACCCCGCCGTACCGTGGGCAGAGCACGTGTTTGTAGTAGTGCTACGATAGATGCTGACCTGGCAGTGATTTTTCTGTGGATTCCCTGTGCTGGGAAGGGAGTTTGGGTGCAACCAGGGCACAGAGCCACATTAGCCTCAGCTGGAGAGCTGACTGAAGTTAGTCCTGCCCTACCAGACATCCCCAGAGTGGGTCATGTATGGGTGTAGTTGGATTCAACTCCACCCTAGCTCTCAGATCTTCCTACCTAAATGATCTAAGTTTGTGATTACTGCTCAGGGAAGGGAGATGTGTAGCAAAATCTTTTTATTTTCATGTTTCTTCCTTGTACCATTCTTTAGTAAACATCCGTGCTTACTCATGATTTTCTACAGTAGACCTAAAAATATCCCCCTCTCTCCATTTCAATGCTATACCCTGCAGACCTGAGATGACCCTGTATGAGAGAGTCATAACAGCACAGTCTAATGGAGAAGAAAAATGGCAATGAGGTAATGTAGCAAAAACAACTGTCTGAAAGAGCGTCTCCAAACTGCTCACCAATTCTAGTTGCTCTTACAGCTCAGGCTGCTTGTATTGTCATCCACCTCCAGGGCTAAGGGCATTTCTTGGTGTAACCCTGTGAAATCCAGTGGATTTTATCCCAGGGTGGCTGCAGTCATTGAAGTGAATGCTGTGGATGATGGGCGCAGCCTCATATTTGCTGCACAATTGTGCATCCCCAACGAAATCAGCACCAGCCCTGAGGACCCAGGGGAGCTGTATGTGGTCACACTAAATCAGATCTGCCCCAGAGCTCTGAAATCAGCACGGTGGTGCAAAATTTGGAACAATGACAGTTGGGAACCAGAACTGGTTTTGCAGAAGGATTGGTATTTATTCCTTAAATAGAAATACCTTACTCTTACAGGCATGGAAAATGCCGCACTACAATACACTTAGAAACATCCTGTAAGATTTTGTTCCGAGATGGAATAATGCCTTTCTTAATGCCTTAGGGCCACCATAAGACACAGTTGTTGGTTTTCATCAGGGTAATTTGAAACTGGCTCAGATCCCTTCTCTGTTTTGCCACGCAGCTGTAGAGATGTTTGACTGAAATGCAGTGATGGGATGGGATGGAGCAAAGCAGGACGGGAACAGCTGTTTTGGTGGCAGAGCCAGCTTACAGTGATTTAAAGTGATCACAGAGCTCTCACACAAAATAGGTGACTGCTCATGTTCTTGGCTGCTTGTGGTCAAGGACACACAACTGTCTGGTCGCTTAAGCAAGTGGTTTCCTCAGCTCATTTTTGTGTAGGCTACATATATAACCAAAAGTGAATAAAGAAAACTAATGTGGCAAATAACAGGAAATTGTAGGGTTTAGCGCATAGAGGCCATAAGAACGTCTAATTTCCCATTCTTCTCACTGTGTTTGTAAATGTGAGTGTGAAGTAAGTGGCGCATTGTCACTGCTCTCCCACAGAAAATTCAGCAGCAGTACAAGATGCAATCCGCTTGCAAATGTCTGAACAGGTTATTCTGTGGGGGTTATTTAGACATTATTATTCCTGGGGTAAATTAGAGTTTTAAAAAAATTGATGGTTAAAATGGTTAGCATGTTGAGGAGCACAGGCTCCCCTTCCACTTTCCCAGTGCTTGTGGGCTGAGTTTGCAGGGATGGTGGGTGTCGTTTGGTATTGGGTATATTTTGCTTAACCTGTCATATGCCTTAACTCATCACAGTGTTTTGCATCTGGGTTGGCTGTATTTTTATCAAGCATTAACATGCATAAGGGTTTGCCAGTACTTAATAAAAACGCTGCTGAAAACTGCATTCTTTCACCTGTTTACTGGAGCAGATTATATTGTGTTTGAACTGTGTTTGAACTGAAGGTACACTCATGTGAAAACTGTTATATTCATAACCCACACCCAGGCAATAAGAAGGAGCTCAGTTAATGAAAATCACTCAAAGGAAATCACTGCTCACCCCTTCCAAGATCAATTAGAAAGATTATTCCAGCATCCCTAATGCTGCCGTGCTGCTGTTGTACAGTTAAGCTCCTCTTCCCTCTGGAAGACTAAGGTAAGGAATTTGACAATAATATGTAACAAACATAGCGCTTATGATGCTATTACCACTGTAAGTTTCTACAGCAAAGGACAACACTTGGACAGTGTAAATATATAAGGTCTCTGTGAGTCTCCCATTCAAATGAGCACCAGAACAGAAGATTTGGGAGAAACCAAAACTGGATTGGTGAGTTTGAGCCACCTTTTCAGATAAGGCTAACAAAGCATTTTCCCAGTGGGTCTTTCTCTTTGGAGGACACCTCAGTGTGGCTTCCTAGTGCTCAGTAGAGCAAGGGTCATCTGGAAGATGGCTGTTTCTCCAAAGAGAGAAGAAAACACCCTTTCTGGCAGTACCCCAGCAAATTCAGGTGCTGTAACAGCACAACAGATGGAGTCTCTGCCAGAGAAGAAATACTGTTGCTGAGTTGCATGAGCATGGCAGTGTGGGCAAAGCCTTGGCTGCTGGGACACAGTGATGTTCCCCTGGCTTTGGAGACGTACAGCAAATTATACCTGTTGGGAGCCTGGCGTTGCTGTGGATATTTCAGTTTTTAGATGTGTTTGTTCTCCTCCCTTCTTCCTCTCCTCTAGTGTCTCTGCTGACAGCAACAGGTTTCTCTCAGAATTTATTTTTCCCACTGCACAGAAAATGGGCCTGAGCTTTAATGTGCAGAGCTGTCTGCTTGAGTTTCTTAATAAGCGGCAAAGGACTTAATATATTTATATTAAATATATTAATACAAATATTATATTAATATATATTAAAATATTAATATACTCTTATATTTATCAATAATGAGAAACCTTCAGAACTGCTTTGAATATTTGATAGTAAATGTTCTGCCAAAAGTAGCCAATTCTTTAACTATATGAAAAAATAGTATTGCCAAAGCGTTGCTTCTCATTGCAAAAGATGCTCCAATCCTTCAAACAGCATTAGAGATATAATTCATTGCCTTATGCAAATGAAAAATGTTCATAATCATTTTGGTAAATATTTCATCTAGTATAAATACAAATCCATTTTAAACTGCAAACATATGCAAAGGCAGGTAGGGTTTATTTCAATCAGCTCACCACACAAAGAGCTGCAGCGTTTTTCAAGTGAATTTTCCTTCTGCCCACACCTGGAGGCTAAAAGGGAGGAAAGAGAAGAGAGTGAACTTTTTTCTCCAGTGGTCATGACTAAATCACTGAATAACTACTTTTTTTGCTCTCTACGGTGGGGTTTTTTTATTCAGAGTGATTCGTGTGCTGCACTGTGAGGGGAAAAGTGCCCCAATCCAAAGAGCTAGAAAATAGAAGTGCTAATCTTAACTACCCCTGTACTTAAATAAGAGGATTTATGGAGCACAGCAGGAAAAAGTGAGGCATTGGTTCCCTTTGATGCAAACCACCAGTTTTTGCTCTCCAGCCATACATACAATTCGTTCACCTGAGACATTCTGATGCATTAGTTCGGCCATGTTAATTCCTTTGAAATATATTTTATCCCACTGTACCTTCAAAATCACAAAACAGTTGATTTAACTTTACGTGCTCTCGTGTTATTGGAAAGAGAGGACGTTTCCCATTTGGCTTTGTAGCATTCACTAATCACAGACTTCAGATTTCTTGTCTGAGCCTTTAATAAAAGCTTATGAACCTCTGCCTCGTGTGATTACAGTCAGGAAATGTCTTTTTTAAACACTGACATTGTTTGCTTTTGTCAAGCCAGAAAACAGAGAAACTCCCTCTAATTCCCTCCACTGATAATTTTTCTTCCTGAGAATGCTGTCGGGTGCTCAGTGCTGCCAGCGGCTGCTGGAAACATCTCTGGACAGCTTCATCCTTGCTCTTCTAAGAGACATCTCATTATCTGAAGTCCTGCACAAAGCCAGGAAGAAGCCAGTGTTCTCTCTGGTTCCCCCCTTGCAGAGCAACCTGGCAAAGAAGCTGATACAGGGTATGGCCTTCTCCCTCAGCCAGAAGTTGCTGTGCAGCACGGCAGCAGGACCAACAGCTGGGCTTGTTAGCATGAAACTCCCAGGAAAGCTTGGGAAGTGAAATCCTGGTCACCAAGGACGTTTTACCAACAACTTCAGCAGACTCAGGATATCACCCCCCACCTTCTCCAGCAGTGCGAAATGGGGTCCTGCTGGCCTGGTGCTTTGCTCAGCACCTTCAGGCTTGTAATCAACCACGTATCTTTAGACTCAGCTTTAGTCTGTCCTTAAGATTTCCTGGAAAACCTTAGACAAGCAGATAGCGTCTACGTGATTTGTAACACAGAACAGGCACGTCTCTCCCATGGGAGTAGGAGAACATCGCTGTCGCAGAGGACACCTCCTTCCATCTCCCTGTGGCTACGGGAATCTGGGGAGCAGGGGCACCCTCAGTTTGCAAAATACAAATAATACCCAGACGGCAGGCCCTTGCTTGGATGTGCTGCCTGCCCCTAGCGAGGCACTGCAGGCTCTGCAGAGCTGGTGCTGTGCTTGGAACTCCCAGCTCCAACCTGACGCTTTTTCCTTTGGCATCTCACACCATTATATACATTACAGCTGCACTCCACATGTGCCGTACTCCAAGATCTTGCTGTAAGTATTCCCCGAAGATGTACGCAGCTTTTCCAGTTTTTCAATATTAATAGAAGGATTAGCATCATTGTTTGTTTGGTTGATATTCTCTCCCCGATGCACACACATGCCTGAGCAGATACACATAGATGGGCCAGGATTTTTTTTCTCTCCTAAATGGGGCAGCCCCTAATATTCTCATCCCCTGCTCTCATGAGAGATTTAAGCAAAAAATCACTCATTTAATTGCAGTTTTATTTAAGATAGAAACTTCAAAGTGCTTTCTACTACCTCAATGTAGTCAGCTGAGTTTTTCTGGTGATTGGACCAGGATGAGGGAGACCAAGTGGTGGACTAGGAGGATCTAAAAGGGATCACATGGATTAAGAAGGAATGGTGTAGAGGAAAGTGTGTAACATGAAAGGCATGACTGAGGCATTGGGAAAGTTGGGGTTGGAAGAGATTTTGGTACAGGGAGTCACAAGCTGCTCTGGACTGGAGCAGAGCACAGGTTTGAGCAGGACACACCAGTCAAGATGATGTTTCCTAAGTGAAAACACATTCAGGACCTGTCTCCCAGCACACAGCTCCGAGCTGCGCCCTCTGTGATGTGTGGATGTGCAGCAGCTGAGGCTGCTTGACCTGGCACTGTGGAAGAAGGATGGGAGCTCTGCTCCCAGCAAGGGATGCTCCTCAGGATCTTTCGGGCTGCAGCTGCTGGGTAGGTCCCTGCTCTGGCCAGGCTTTAAGAGTTTTTCTTTTCTTGTACAGAAAGATAAAGATCTGAGCAGGTCCCTCATTCCTGTTTAGGTAGATCTCTCCAGGAGTGCAGCAGTCTTGCTGCCCCTCCAGGTAGGAGGCAGTTGTTTGGCCAGGAACCTGAGTTTGGCTGATGATAAAACCAGAGCCTCAGTGATCATCAGTGATGGTGCAGTCTTCACCACGAGGAAAAGGATTTCTGCATTTCCCGCCTTGGTGAATGCTGAGGAACTGTCTCTGCAGATCAGAAAACAGCTGACAAGAGCATGAATCTCTCTGCTGTTCTTCCTCCTAGTTAAAAGGAGAGGTAGTTTGTACCCTCAGTTGTTCCTCTGATGGAACTAAATCAGCCAGCCACTGCAATAACACAAAAATGTCATTTCTTGCATGATAAATAGGGATGTTTCATCCTAGAAAGGATGCCCAAGTGAAAACTTGCCAGTAAGATGACCCAGGCTCACTACCTATCAAAGTCAAGCTCGCTGGGAGGCTGCTTGTGGGTTTCAGAAATAATCTAAAAGCAGAGCAAAAGCTCAGCCTGTACCTGAGATTGTCAAACCTGATGTGAACAGCAAAGCTGACAACTTGCTTATCTTAGAAAATCACTTGTGGGGGTTTTGCATTTTGTTGGAGTCTCCGCAGTGGTTTAGAAAAATAAATATAGATGTACTGAAGAGAAGATGTTTGCTTAGGCAGCACCCTATGCTGCATGGAGCCTCAGCACAAGATGATTCTTTTGGAGGCTTATGGACTTCTCTTGTGCACATAATGATGGCTGCAGTGAAAGGAGAGCATCTGGGAAGAGACCAGTAATAACCCAGTGCCTGGCAAAGGTGCTCCAATAAGCAAGGTTCATCTCAAAAAGTGAGTCTTGGCAAAACCGCAGTGTTATATTTCAGATGAGGGGAGTGTGAGGAGGAATAAATTGGGAGGGGAAATAATAAGCACATGCAGCAGAAGGGAAAATGTTTTGCTCTGTAGAGGCTTGCTCAGCTGTGAATGGGTAAATCTCCTTTCTCTGATTAATCCTGGCTCTGTAAATGGCACAGTCAATGGTTCATTCTCAATCACCATACGTGGGTATTCCAGCTGGGGCAAAAGCAGCCAAGAATGACAAGGCAGCAGTGCTGGTGATAACCACAGAGTTACCCAGGTGTGAGGCTGCGTTCACATAAACCAACTGGACCAAGACTCCAGAGAAACCCGCGAGTGTCTCCTGCAAAACGAGATGGGTAATGGCAGGTGCCAAAAAGATGCTAAAGTAGTCAGGGATGTTAAGACATTCGAAATAATATTAAAATACTTGTTTAAAAAGTTGTCAGTTTAAACAAATAGCTCAAAACTTATCTCTGCAGTGTCAGAAACCTGAAATTCCAGGATAATCCTTCAGGTTTGCTCTCTGTTATGAATTTTGACCTTTGACTCAGCTGCCCAGACACTGCTTGGATTTTACGTTGGTTTACCTCATAACTGGATGAAGCTCAGCAGTTTCAGCTGAGTTTATGGGTTCAATCCAATCATCATATATATGAACTCAGAAACTTACCATGAAAAACCTACTGAGAATTCACATGGCAGCCCGAAACCCAGGAAAATAATTTTCAGGAGAAGTGTTGAAGTGGTATCTTGTACAGCAGCCCAGAGGAAAGTGTTAAATATCTATGGTGCTTTTGACATGCCCCAGCTCTTGCATCCCGTGTCCCTGTCCTTGTCTCTGGCTTCCAGCAGTCCACATTGCAGCAGTAATTGCTTCCTGCTCCAAACTGCTCTGTGGAGATCCTTAGCTTGCACTAAGCTTGATCTACTTTTTCCCAAGCAGCGCAATAATTTAGTTTCCTGGGAAAAGGCTGCATGAGCGGTCTTGCGTTCAGGTAAAAAACTCAACTTTTCCTTGAAAACTTGTTTCTCTGCTCTGATGTGTGCAAGTAACACAGCAGGATGTTTATTCCCCAGAAGCCTCCTGCCTGCAGTTTTCCACAGCAAACCTGCCTCAGTTCTCCCCTGTCTTTGATTTATGCCTGGCTTACTTATGGGTACAGGTCACCTGAACAGTCACAGTAAAGGGAAAATGTGAAAATATGGTAAACAGGCCCCAGCTTATGATTAAGCTTTTAAATACCATGTCTCACGGTAAGTAGCAAGCAGTTGCTATTTAAATTGTACTGTTTGTTATTTGGATGTACCTGCAGAAAACTTTGGTCACCTGTTTATTTATTTTTTTTTAAATTTAAATAATTTGAAAAATAGCTCTGTGTCAAATATTGTGTTTGTATTTGTATTCTGTATGGTGATAAAGCATTTCAGTATTTGCATTGCTTGCTTCCAGTTAATGCTATGCCCCTGGGGGAGTCTCTTAGCAGAAAAAGCATTTTCTGTAGAGGAGCCGTATGTGTAGAAAAGATAAGATTTTCAATTGCATATTTTAAAAAAAAATACATAGGTCAAATGAACAGCTGGTCGAACTCCTGTTCTCCGTGAGCTTCTCTGTGGCCAGGCTCAGCTCAGAGCATTTATGGAAACGTGGCACCCATTACAGCACTGGTGGCTGTGCTGTTATGAAGCATTTAGTAGGAAATAGCCCAGGTGAGAGACAAGGATCACAGGAAAAGCCTTGGAAGCTTATTTAGTACAGTGAGTTTTTCCAGTTAACCTTTTCACTGGGTTACTGGGCCTGAAGGAACAGACCTTGCTGCCAGTGCAAGTTTCTCTGTCGGTTTTGAATGAGCTGGCGAGTTTTATATTGAAGAAGTGCACTAAAATGTTGCTGTTGCTCTGTTCTCATCCTTATTTTTCATGCTTGGGGCCAGGCAGTTCAGGAGGTGAGTGATGGTTCCTATCTTTGCTGGGACTCTGGCACCTCACGGGAAGAGGATGGAGTGCTGTGTGCCAGCTCGGGAGTGGGCTGCGGGGCTGGGGTGCCCTCAGAAATCAGCTCAGAGCAGTGCCCTGGGGGTCTGCAGCACCTCCCACCTGAGCACAGGAGATGTCACAGGGCTGTGACCTCGGAAGGTTGAGGAGAGATCTGCTGGTGGCTCAGATCTGCTGTAACTGTGTCTGCCACTTGGATTGCCTGGTCTTGAAATCACTGTTCCACCTGTCATTGGTCAGAGGAGTTAATAGACTTAGAGAGATTTTCTATATCGTAACTTACTGATTTCTGAATCACCCGAGCACCTCTGAGCTGAGCAGCTCCAGGGCCAGAGATGGCCCAGCTGCCCATGGACACATCAGTTTGCACGGGGATTCACAGTGCAGAAGTCCTACCAGTGTTTGAGACTGCGTGTGGTGATACAAGTTTGGCTGAAGTTTTCAGTCCACTTCGTGAATTTGAATTACTCATGAAAAAGAATTGGAAACAAGAGGGCCAGCCCTCTGAGAGGGTGTCTGGAAATCGTGGCATCAAGGTTGCCGGAGGACAGATTTATGTGTTTTCATCATATGCCCCATTTCTCTTGTGCTGTTCCTTGGCCAGCTCATTTGCTGAGATCCTTCTGATTTAAGATATAGATTGTGCTTTCTCCTCCCAGTCACTCCCCTGCTGACAGTGACATGTTTTTTTGAGAGAATACCTGGCAACACAAATCCATCAGGAATTTCAATGAGAGTGGCTTGTTTGGAAAGCAGCAGCTCTAAGTTTTGTACATCTGTCTCCTCACAAATGCACGTTCTCATGTGCATGAAAAGGCAATGCTTCTCTGGAGAGGTGTTCTTGTACCCTCTGCCTGAGCTCCCTGCTCTCAAAGGGGCAGGATGGAATCCAGGTCCCTTTCAAGCAATGAGAATCTTGCTGTTAAGTATTTCTACTTCATTTCCACTGGCTTTTCTCTGTTTTGATGGTAACGTGTTTATGGCACCTTCTCTACGATCTGTTTCTGTGCTGTTTTCCTCCTCAGGACACTACATGCAGGGATAATGCTGCTCATTTTCTCAGATGAGGAGTGATAGCTGCACATCGATTTATTTATTATTTTTTATAAACACAGGAAATGAATGGTACAAGTTAATTGAGCTATGCAGCGATCAAGGAATGTTAAATACCCCAAGCATTGTGTGCAAGTGGTTTCTTGGTAAAGGGTTGGTCAAATTTAGCCTTAATTGCTGGGTTAATAAGGTTGTTGTCGACAAGATGGGATCCTTGGTGCCCTGTGAAGCTCCTGCTATCCCTGAATGAGGATGGATGAGGAGGGATTCCCTTGAGGGTTGTCTGTAGCCTGCCAGAGACCTGCCTGGGTGATCCAATAGGAAATGCTGGAGAGGGATGTTTCTGCAGCCTCTTTGCTTGCTGGTGCCTTAAGGTCCTGATCTAGGGTGCCCATCTTGCTCTGTTTGGGTTCTCCTTCCAGTCCCAGATCCTGGAGGATGGACCTGGCTGGTGCTGAGGGAGGAGGCAGAGGTGTTCCTCTTGGTTTTGCTCACTGCTGTGGTTTGAACTTCAGCTGGGGCTGGCAAAGACCAGGGGACCCGTCCCTGTGTGCCTGAGGGGGACCAAAGCCCCCTCTCCCAGCACCCTTTTTGGGTGACACAGAGATCTCCGGTGTCAGTTTTTAGTAACTGTGGTGCACTCAGGTGAAGGTTTATTTGGACTGCTGGTGTTCACCTCCATGGCACAGGGCTGGGGGCACACAGGGACACCGGCCAGGAGGAGCCTCTCAGATGGGAGGAAGGCTCTGAGCCGTCCTGCCAGGATTCCAGCAGCCTGCAGCTAAAGCAGGGGCAAAACACAGGGCACAAAGGAGCTTGGTGTGTTTATCGAGGGCAGCTTTGAGAACAGGCACTCTGAATTCAAGCACCCAAACTGTCCCCACCCACTGCTTTGGGCTGTCGACCCCTTTTGTTGGTCTAACAAGGGAAGAGGTGTGTGCTCAGACAACTGCCAGGCACCCTGCTCATCCCTCATGCTGATTCGAGGGGGAGAAAAAAGTATATTATGGAGTGCTTCTTCCCTAATTCATTTTCAGTTAATGGGTAAAAATAGCTGGCACAGCTTGAAAAGTGCAGCACGTGTAGTTCGGGAAAGTCTCAAGTCGCAGTGGGAAGAGTTAAACTGCACTTAGTTAGTCTTGTTAATCTGATTTATTGTAAGCAAAGGCACTCCAAGCAAAACAAGAATCCCTTAGATTTTTGCAAGAGATCTGACAACTGTTTTGCAGAGGCTCATGATAACATTAAAGAATATTAAAAAGGCATATATAATTGCCTCCTAGGAGAGGCATTGTGCAGTGGAAGTCAAGAGAGTAGAAAGTGGCAGATTTGATGACTAACAGTAAAGAAAAGTTGAACCCTCAGAAAATATTATGGAAGTGTAGTGTCTAAAGACTATTTTCACACTGGCAAAATATTACACAAATATTTACAGAGTAAATCACTTGTTTTCAAGCTCAAAGACAGAATTTTTCATCAAGAGACACAGATTTCTCACTTTCTTGAGTAGCAAATATTGGGCTTTATCTCTGTGCTTTAGAATTCAATGAGCAGGTAAGTAGATCAGATCTTAATATTAAAGATAGAGGAGAAGCTTTGGCCAGTGGAATTTTGTTTTATTTTTAAAAGTCCACTTGAGCCTGAAAATGGTCAGAAATTTGACATTGATTGGTACAAAAAAAATTAAGTGTATTTATCTTGGAAGGACAATACATAGAAAATTAGTCTGGGATGGGAAGAAACATGGACTTACTGGGTGTGTATCTGTGGGATGCAGCTGTTGGGCTCTACAGCCTTATTCTGGGGCTTTACTTTAGGCCTGATGGCAGCAGGAGTCCCTGGGACACTGCTACAGGGGAGCTCAGCTATTAAGGGGATTGAGAAGATCCACCACATATAAAATGAGAGATGTCTGAGGTCCTTTCTTATAGCTGTTCGCCCCCAAAGAGAGGAATCTGTGGAAAAATTTCCTTCACCTGACATCAGATCAATTTTCTGAACCCTTAATATATGCAGTTTGTCACCCATTAACTTTCAGAGAGTCTGTTTAGCGCTGTGGGTCTGGCACACGCTAATTCTTCAAAGGCCTTGAAACTAAATAGGCTACTCTGTCAGTGACACGTGAAACTGTTAGAAAGATGGATGTGGTAAAGCCCTACAGCATCCAGACACCGCAGCTCTTGCTGTCGAGTAGCTCTTTGAGAAGGCAGCAAGGCTGTGGGGGTGGAAAACCCTTTTCCATGGGAGCAAAGTGCCCTGGAGGGGTCCTGCAGACTTTCAGGGGCTGTCAGCCCGATGCTGGAGCAGGGTTTGTCCTAGAACTCTTAGCTGTGAGAGTTTCAGGCTGGCAGGATGAGGGCTGGGAGCTGCCGAATCTGACCCAAGAGTCTCCTGTCACAGTGCAGTGTGGGGACCTCAGACTCCTTGTCCGGCTCTGACCCTTTCCCACGCAGGGAAGTGACCAGGGTGATGATTTTCATTATCACCTTGGGAAAGCTGTTACTCAGAGTTGAGGTGGTTTTGCGTGGTTTTTGGTTTTATGGTCTTTCTTTTGTTTGTTTAAAATACGAGCTTCTCTTCCTTCCATTCTCAGATTAACTCCAAATTTCTCTGAGGCTGTGGGAGCTGGAACTTGTGGGGACCAGTTGTACTTGATACTGCTTTGAATATCTTGAGGTTAAGAAACACATGAAATGAGGATTTATGTATTACTTTAAAGACATATAAGGCAAGAAAACAGAGGTGGAAGGAAGTTTTTAGATGGGATTCTATGACTTGATAACACCTTCAACCTCTGTGAGTTCTCTCATGGGTTAATATTTTTGTACGAGTTAAAACTCTGCAGTTCAGACAGTATAATCCAAAAGTCATTATAGAAGAGGATAAATCTAACTTCCAACCTTTAATTTAAAATAAAAATAAATGTCCTAGGGGGAGTTCAATCGTACTGTGCTAATCGCTTTCATTATCACTGATACAAGCACAAGATTTTGCAAAGTTCTCTAAAGAGCAACTTAGGGATGTGCCATCAGCTTTTACAGTTTCGGGTTGCTTGTTGTAGCCCCCGTGAATATGCTTTGTGTGTATCTTGGCTCTTCGGGGACGCAACTTGTGCTTTATTTTTTCCTCCCTCTAACACTGAGCGCTCTTCCAGGAATTGCCTTAACGACAAAACCTCGGAGGATCCACCAGAGTGGGAATTTTGAAGATTCTATAAAAATTTAACAGGGTTCCACAGATATGGCTTGAAAAACCCCAGATGATTGGACTCTGTCTGTGGGGGGTTTTAGCCATCTAAAATAGGTCTCCTGCGGGAATGTAAGTCTCTTAAACTCTGCTGAATATTTTCCTGTAAATTGTAGCTTTTCCTGTTGAGATCCTGAAATTCCGCACTAAAAGGAAACACAACTATTTTATTCATAATCTCCTTGGCCCTTTCAGACTCGAGGTGTTCTGAACTGGACTCTGCAGCAGAAGGCTCTTTTCGGTGTATTTTTCTCCCTGAAGGGGACAACTCCAAGAGCTGCTGTACCAGAAACACCGTGCAGAGCCCCAGAGCAATACACGACACGCTGGAGATGAGGCCGCCTTCCAACGCCCAGTGCTCAGTACCACATTTCGACCGGTATTTGAATTCTCTTTCCTGCTAAAGCCTGGAGCACTGAGACTTTCAGAAATGGTTAATCTCGTGTCGGTGGGGGTGCACATTGCCTTACAGCCAGGGGTTCTGAGGCAGGACTCAGTGATGTTCAGCTCTGCGGGACTCAGGGGGTGTTTAGGCTGCACCCTCACCAGCTACAAGCAAGGTTAGCCCTGCCAGGCAGGGATGATGGCTAAAATCAGATATCTGCAAATTTTAGCTCTATATAGAGCATCACTCAGAGGAGCAACACTAGAAATATTTAAATGTTCTGCAAAAGCTGAATTTTAGTACTGTGCTATTGTGCTTTTTGGTGGTTTTTTTTTCCCCTTAAACCCCATTTGGGGCCAATCTCCTCACTGGTGTGCATTGCTCTGACTTTGTGAAGCTGCACTAATTGAAAGCAGCAGAGGATCTGTCTCTCTTGTGTTACGTTTAAAATATTCATACAATTAAACAGCGCTTTGAAGTGCTCCAGAGCTAGATGCTCTCTGCTTTACTTTGGGTGGCCAGGAGATGAAAATGGAAATGTTTTAATTGGATTTGGTCCTAAGAAACTGTGCCATGTCCTTGTTGGAATTGCCTTGCTAAGCAATACTACACCTTCTCCTCGCGGCTCGGAGCGGTCGGCCCTGTGCAGAGGGGACCAAGATAAATGGTTCATTTTAATCATCTCCACTTTGGAGTGAATTAGGAAGGAGGGGCAGGTTTTATTCACTGAGCTCTATTAATCCACAGAGAAGGATTTGTACCAAGGAAAGGACCCAAATGCATCTTGGCTGTAGGACAGGTTTGGATTTGTTTGTTTGTTTTGTGGGTTTTATTTTTGTTCTGTTTTTGTTACAGTGGAAAAAGCCCGTTTACTCCAACTTCTTGTAGCTGCATAATGAGGTGCCATTTTCTGATGTGCAGTACTCAAAGGTCAGAGAAAGCCTTGCTGCTTTAAAGCAATGGCTTATGCACTTACAGAGCGTGTGAGCACAAGAATTTCCTCTCTCCACCCCGAGCCCCAGCGCAGGTGCAGGCAGGAGCTGTGTGCAGGGAACTGGAGCTTTGGAACATTCTCCCAATGGCTGAGCCTCTCAAGAAACTGCCATCGCTGGTGACATAGCATTGAATTTTAGAATTTGTTGTGCTTGTGGATGGGTATGTTTGACATACTTGTCTCACTTCAGATTAATTTACAAATCGTTCAGTCTGTTTTCGCAGAGCTTTCACTCAGTTGTCACATTCCCAGGCTTTGTTGGGTAACATTTTGTTGGTGATATACCTCCGGCATGGCTGGGAAATAACAGCAGATGAAACGCGTGTAGCTTTCCCTCTCTGACAACAGCAAACATTGATACTTTTCACAAAAACCTTTCCTTTTTCCTTCTGGAGTCCCTAAAAATTACGTGTGTGTGTATATATTAAAAATAGTATGTGTGTGTACCTAAGTAAAATCACGTACTATGTGTATAAATGTACATTAACCACTTGGTGATGTTTCTGGAAGGTTAGATGACATTGTAACCACTCAAAAGTTTACTTCCTTGAAAGTTTAAGCTGTAAATCTGCAGGTAACATTAA
This sequence comes from Rhagologus leucostigma, assembly GCA_013397725.1. NCBI lineage: Eukaryota > Metazoa > Chordata > Aves > Passeriformes > Rhagologus > Rhagologus leucostigma. The sequence goes on along the minus strand of VZTD01005508.1, from coordinate 406,190 downwards.
ATCCACTGACTTTAGTCACTAAATGAACTTGCCCCTCAAATGTCTGTTTCTGTGGCACTCTCCATCCACTGCAGGTCTGTTTTCTGATTTCGTTTTCCTCTTTCATCTTTCAGCTGCTTATCTGTCCTTCCAGATTCATTACCTCTCCTTTCCTTTCCCCTTACTTCTTTTCTTCTCCTGCTGTGTTCCCATTTTTAATGATTTATTTTACACTTTATTTTATAATGTTTATATCTGCAGAATGAACTGGTTTTATAACCCCCCAAAATGAATACTATGATTTATTTCCCTCGCAGAGTCAATGCTCGGTGCTGCTGAACAGCCTCTTGCTGGTAGTGCTGCACACCCTGACTCTGATGCCAGGTGACTCCTCTGCAGGTTTGGGCTGTGTCAGAGTCAGGACTGGATGGTGCCTGCAGGGAGGTGACCAGGCTGGGGGAGGAACTTAAATAGTAACCCACTGTGAATCAGAACAGTCATCCTTCCATCCCCAACTCATGCCTTAAACCAGGTGCTTAAACGAGAGTATGAGCTGGAGAACATGCAGAGCAGCACTTCCCTAAGCCTCCAGCTTCTCTGCTCCTTCTTGCAATCAGAATTTGGTGATTTTCTAAGCAGCAACTGCATCTCGATCATCCCATTTAGTAGCCGTTACTTGGCCCTGTCTTCTATAAATTTGTCTGATCTGCCCATGAATTTATTTATCTTTCAATCTCCATAATTCCATGGCAGAGAGTCACTCAATTATGCATGGCGGGGGAAAAATATTTCCTCCTGACTGTTGTGAACCTGTGGCCTGATCATTTTTCTGGGTACTTCCGAGTTCTTAAAGTGTGGAAGAAGACCAGGAACATGCAGTGCTGGGTTTATAGTGGGTTATGAGCTTCAGTTCAGTGTCAGGAACCTTTTTTCCTGCTCCTCAAGGCAGAAACACCTCACTGCCAGCTGAAAACTGAAGTCCATAAATGCATGAGCATTAGTGAGGGGGTGCATGAGGGCTGCAGAGGGTGCATAAATCATTCAGGATATTTTTAAATAATAGCATGTCTCACTACATTCATCTCCCCTGAGTTTATTCCTCAACCCCTAAGTACATTCTGACATTCAGAGTTAATCACACCTTCCAGTCAAAATACGCAGCACAGAACTGACTTGGAAGAGAGCTGCAGCTCCCCCGAGCCCAGGATGGGGATCGATATGGGCCAGGCAGAGCCAAGGCTGGGCTGATGATGTAGATTACGGCACTTAAATGGTACCACCTTCCCAGCATCCCTGGGAAATCCCGGTGGCAAGCAGCACAGCTGCTCCCCTGGTCATCCCTGTGCCTGGTGGGAGCAGCTCGGCCCTGGACTCTGCATTTCTGCTTTTCTGACCCTTTCTTTCAGCACAATTATGGTGGTCACTGAGCAGAGGATGGGAATTAGTGGGTGTACATGACGGTCCAGTGGATGGGAATCCGCCCCATGGGGTCCTGGTTCTCGTCCCACATCGCTGACCTCTGGCCTGGGATTTTTGGGATTGTTTTCTTACCTGGCCTGCTGTGCAGTGAGAACTGTTTTATCTAAATGCAAATGCAGAAACATTTAGAAGCCAGAAGGAAGGGAAGCTGCCCTCAGGAGCAAGATGTGATTCCTGGTGGTCTTCACCTGGGTTTTATCGGAGGACAGGTTTGCCCTGTTTGACCGCCCAGGTCCCAGCCACTGTGACATGGTTTGATGGCAGAGGCAAAATGCCCATCTCCCACTTGATCATCCATCCACACTGAGCTTTGCTGCCAGTGGCATGAAAGAGAGACAGTGGGAAGAGCAGCAGGAGGCAAGCAGTACACTTGTTTTCAATTTAGCCACGCAGGAGGAACAGGAAGAGAGGGATGATGAGGTGGCCTGCAGTGCTTTGTGGAAGGGAAACATCTTTTTCAATTATCCGTGTCTGCTTTGTGCAAAGTATCAGGAGTCCCAGCTTGCGCTCCCCAATATCCCACTTATGTCAACATAGATCAGCTGAATGCACAGAAATGTTACGTGATAGGAACAGCTTATCCAACACAGCAGATAATTGCTGGGTGCTCCATCCAACCCACAAACCAAACTCTGGGAAGCCTCAGTGCTTTGGCTGTGACCGTTGGGAGTGATTTAAAGCTCAAAATCTCCTTTATCTCTTCCTGCAATTAGGAATTGGAATTATTTTCAGGAGTCATTCAGGCTAAAGATCCACTCTGCCAAGAGACTTTGCAAGGAAAACACCAAAGGTGGGTGAGCACCTCAGAAATATGGGATGACAAAAGGAAAAGCTGTTGTGTGTGACATCACTTAAAAACGTTTCAATCAGAATTGCTCTCTGCTCTCTGTAGTCCTGGTCTGACACACATCTGCAGCTCTCAGGCTAAGACAGACAGAAATTTCCTTCCTGCAAAGCCCTGCAGAGAAGAGCATTCTCAGAGCTTTATAATATAGCAGTGTCTGGCAGAGACAAACTCTCTTTCCCCAGTGTTGCCTCTTGATTATGTTGGTATACACTCCAAAATAAGATAAAAAGTCCTCTTAGCATCAAGGACACTCTCTCCCTAGCAATTCAGTACTTACCAGGCTGGGAAGCAAGACCAGATGTGCTTTGTTGCTCTTGAAGTACCAAAAAAAGCTCTGGCTGTGGGGTTATTAACTTAGGAAAGTTGTCCATCCATTGAGAACCATAAATAATCCACGACAGCCTCTCTGCCTGACTCCACATCCCATCTCCCCTGCTTGTGTTGATTTGCAGCCCGATGAGATTCTCCTCCTCACAGCTGTCCAGCAGATTATTTTGGGCAAAGATGTGATGAACTCAGCTGGAACCACCTGCTGCCTCTTTGGTTCTTGTTATCTCCACACAGCTCTTGGAACTAGACTGGGCTGTTGTTTCTGGGAGCAGGGAAGGCTGGGCAGACCTGATTACACTCAGGTACTACTGCCATCTTCCTGAGGATGACAGCCAGAGACATGCACTTTGTTACTCTGAAGGAGGTTCCTTCCATCTCTGACTTAGATTTTGGGTGATTTGTCACTGCCTGGTGGACCTGGAGATGGGCATCTCCCACCTGCTGCAGGAATATTGGTGCCACTCAATGCTGCATCCCCAGCTCTGGTGTTTGGGTGCTGGTAGCAACTTATTGCACTCTGATTTCAAAGAGATGAATGATGCAGAAGTGGGAAAAAAATGAAGCACCATGGTTTGATAAGATGTTCTACCCACATAAATTTCTTGTCATCTCTGGTAAAATTATGATAATAGAAATAGCCTCATTGTTTCTGTCTAAATTTCAGTTCCTTTTTCATGCCTGATGCTCAGACATGGCCTTTCCTTGCCTACGTACGTATACATCTGCTCAGATGGCACAAAGCCTATTTGCATGTTAGCAACATGCCTGTTGTACCGGGAGAAAATACCTCTTTACACTGAATTACCTTCGATGAGGAGAACTGCCAAAAGGGGCAAAAACACCTTCAGCCTTTGCTTCTGCCTTTGCTGTGTCTCCCTGATCTTCTACTTAATGTGAGAGACTTACAAAGGTTGCTGTGAAGAGGAAGAAAATAATCTTTTCTTCTCTGCAGATAGAGTAATGGCTTAAACTGCAGCAAGGAAGATTCAGACTAAATGGGAGGTAAAACCTTCTAATGGCAAGGATGAGGGTTTCCTGGGGAGGCTGTGGGGGTTCCACAGCTGGAGGCCTCCAAGCAGAGGCTGGATAAATATTTATCAGAAGTGCCATAGCCATGGTTGAGCTTTCGTGGGGGAAAGGACTAGAGAGAGTAAATTGCTGAGAGGCTGAGGTTCTTTCCAGCCTTTTGATTCTGTGAAGCCTGCAAGAAAATTTTCATTCTAATAAATAAATAAATAAATAAATAAATAAATAAATAAATAAATAAATAAATAAATAGAATCCTCCACTTCTGCTGCTCATGCTGCTGCTGTAGGGCGCAGAGTCAGGATATGAATTACCTGTGCCAGGAACAGTGAGCTGAGCAGAACAGAACAGGACAGAATATGCTTTCCCAGCCGGTACGAGTCGGCAGCTGCGATGTTACACGCTGGATCAGCTACACTCTCTGAATGTCTTTACTGCCAGTCCTAAACCCAGCAACAGGGCACTAAAAGGGAACAGAAACTCTGATCTTTGTGTTCATGTGCTCATATCTTTTTCTGAAGTTACCTTAACTTTCTGGGATAGTTAAAGCCACCCTTACGAAATACAGCTGACAATTATTTGCTGGATTTACCTTTTGCTTCTCTTTGCATTTAAAACCTCCTGCTTTGGTTATTATAAGTCCTATATGCACCCCCTCGGTCTGCTCACACTGCACTTGTCACAATTGCCCCATTTCGTATTTTGCATGGGCAGTTCATGTGCTTTGCCTGGCCAATAATCTGAGATTGAGGATGGTATCAAAGCTATAAAACATCTTTCTGTCATTACCATGGAGAAAAGGCTGCTGGGTGGACAACAAAAGAGGGGAACCCATTGGGCTGCCTCGGGAGCAACCAGAGATGTACCCTTGACATCCCAATCTGCCTGCCTGTCCTGGGAGGGAAGATGCAGCAGCTGGCCCAGCACACATTCCCCCAGCTCTCTGGGGCAGCTGGGCCATCTGCTGCCTGTGAGGGAAGGAGCTAAACCTCTGCTTCTTGCAGGGAGAGCAATTACCACGTAGGGGGGAGATGGTTATTTTCCCTCCACAACCTGGTATCCGAGGTGTGAGTGGCAGGATAACGATGCCCACAGCACAGAGAGCCCAAATTCCATACTCACTGAGCACTCCCATCCACGAATGTACGAGGTGGTTTATTTTCAGGGAGTTGGCACAACAGGAGCCTGTGGAAATTCACTCAGCAATCAGCACTCATTTTTGGCAATGGCTGTTACCATAGCAGATGAGGCTTCTATGACCCCAAGACCATCCATCTTCTCGAACAGGGGAGATGCTGTGAGCACAGGGTGAGGTAACTGGGTTTTTTCCATTATTTTGCCATGGTCCCAGCTGCTCATCAATGGCTGTTGCTCTTCTCTCAGTTGATTTGGAGCCAACTGCTTCTCATCCGGATCTTATTTCACCTGGAGAATGGCACTTTGTGGGTAAATCTGTGTTAGTCACAGGTCTGGGGAGAAGAGGGGAGCACTTTGAGGTCAGCAGAGTGCTGGAAACCTGTAAGGCTTTGCAAATTTTTCTTTAAACTGACAGCCCACTCATGTGGGTGTTGTCATTGCTGTAGGTCATGAATGTATCCCTTCAGGTTGGGTGCCAGCCTGCAGGGATACTGATTTGGGACTGAAATAATGCCAGTTTTCTGGCCTTGGGCTTGACTGTGTACCTGTGTCCAGAGAGTCCCTAATAGGGGAAAAATGAGTAGTGCCAAATAACTGGGGATAATGAACTTCTGCTTTATGAGAAGAGACTGGATCTCCCCCTCGGGGGAGAAGAGAGTGTGGGGGAATAAAAGGCACTTACGCAAAATCACAGATCCAGAGTGAAGCGAACTCAGGACTGTGATTCCCAACGTTCCACAGCACAGGGAGGAACTGGTGTGGGAGGTGGGCTCCAGCGAGGTGCTTCTCATGCTTTTGTGACCAGGAGTAGCGGGGCTTGGCTGTGTGGTGGCAGCCACCAAAGCTCCACTGGGAGAGGGAAAGAAATGGCCTATTTTGTCAGCCAAACGGGGACAAGTTGGGCAGTACTGCTCCAGACGGGAGTACTGGGCCAGCAGCTGACAAAACCAGTATGGTCTGTATTGTGTGGAAAATACTCAGAACAATAATTTCTAGGAGAGAGGCCTCCAAACTTTGCTGTGCTCATGTGAAAGCCAGTGCTGGAGGCCAAACATGTATAAATATAACTTAATTAGTGATGTATGTGGATGCCATAACTGATAGGACAAGTGATGGGAATGCAAGCTGAAAGCTTTCACTGCCTCTGTGTGTGGTAGGTCCGTGCCAACACAGCCAGTGATCGGTGTTCATAAAGCTGGTCTTGACTCTGTTCTTAATTTCACAGTGTAGACAGACAGGGAGACCATCATCAAATTAACCTGCCACCAGCACCACGTTGTTGCCAGTGGATGAGTTCCGTGCAGGCAGCAGCACTGTTACTTCAACACAAAAGCCTGCAGCTTCAGGGAGGTGATGTGCTGCACAGCTCACCTGCTTTAATATTCACTCCCTGAATTGCTCTCTTGGATGTGTTAATTCCAGAAGCCTTTGTCTGCTGTTCTGCTTTCCTCTCACAAAGCCAGGAGAGAATAACTAACAGTGTAATGCAACGTGCAACATTATAAATGCCCTCCAAAGAACAACTGCTGAGACTGTTGACATGAGAGTTTGTAAGAGAAACAAAGGAAAATATGCTGATTCTGCTGCTTTGCTGCCTTACTCATGCTGTGCCTGACTAAATGTTATTCCAGAGTTTTGTTGCTCATGGTTTTCTAATGTTTCACTGAGGAATAAGCGTCATTGTTTAAGTTATGCTGGTAAATCTCAGGTTGCAGGGTAGGAGGACTCACCCCTCTTCTATCAACCGTCTGTCTAAACACGCTTTAATGGATCACAGACATTAGGTGAGAAATCTTACTTCGTTTCCCAATACTCTGCAATTATTAAGAGGAGGAGAGAGATACACAAACCACCCCTGACTGCAGCACAGGGGCACCATCACCCACCCAGCTGGCAGTTCTGCTCAGCATCACCCTGAGAGGGGGATCTGCCTGCTGGAGGCACCAGTGGAGCAGGATCCTCACCTGATCAGAACTGGTGTGGGACCACTGAGAACTGGTTCGCAGCTGGGTCAGAATCCAGGAGGAGGTTGGTTTCAGAAAATGGCGTAAAGATACTTGACATTTATGGCGGACCTAATGAGGGAGATCTGTATCATCCCCACCATCATCCTCAGATGGAAGAAGTGGATGCACAGGGAAGTGTTTAATCCAAGGCCACACAGTAGGCTGGTACTGAAAACAAACTTGGAGCTGAGGTCTGAGCGTGGCTTGTTAAGACACAGCAAGAGCACTCCCTAATTCCTCAAATACATAAGGAGCCCATAATCTTACAGGGCTGCCCCGCTCACGATGACTTTTTCCCTCACACTGTTGTACTTCTCATTCATGTTGCAGTGCAGAGCTAAAACAGCAGTGCCCTGAGTGCAAAATTCCAAGTGACACATATCTAAAAGATGGGCTCTGGAAGGGTTAACATATTAATTCACTTGAGAAGTGCATTCTCATGATGGCCATGAGACCCTTGAGTCTTCTTTGCTCTGAAACAGTTCTTGTCTGGAGAGTCGATGGTATTGGATAAGTGTATTACAGCAGAAAAAATTCCCTTGCAATTAGTGACAGGAGATTAATAAAGCGAGAAGCTTAAGGCGGTCGTCCCTCCATGCTTTCAGCCCCAGTGACAGCCAGTGCCACCACACCCAGGGGTCTCAGTGGAAACTTGACCCCTGATGGACTGCAAGGAGCAGATGTTCCTAGGGGAACCCACGGAGAGGATGCATCACCCCCACACTGAGCAGCAGAGAGCAATTCAAGGTCAGTGACAGAGTTCTGGAGCCACCTTTCCTGTTTCAGCTAGGTGTTTGCTTAAGACCCACAGTCTCTCTTTCCCATTATGTATTTTTATCTTCCCACCTAATTATCTAAGGCTTTAAAAAGTGGAGCAAGGCTTAACTCCAGAGACAGCGATGATAATAATAACTTGGCTTTTATCCGGCATTGTCCCGCGGTGGGAAGCGCTGGGCTGATCCTTAGTGCTTAATGATGTTGGTCACCCTCGTGTATCAGTCTGGGAATTTGTCGGGGTGCGAAAGCATTTCGTCAATAATCTCCACTTAAAACTACACGGAGCAGCACATCACTTGGACGCAGGCAGTCGGACTGGGCGGGTTTGGCAGAGCTAAACGGGGTCTGGGCTCACAATCTGCTTCTGAAGCAGAGGGACACAAAGCAGCAGGAACTTCAGGCGAGTCAAACCGGCTCTGAAGATTTACTGCAGAGAGGTTTTGCGTACTCGGCGCAGGGTAGATGCCAAGATTTTGTAGTCTGACTGCCCAGGTAGGTGTACCCAGTGGTATTTTTGCACACCCGGTTGTCTCTCTTCGAGTGAGACCTGCAGGGGTTTCATGTTGGGTGAGATAAATCCAGAGCTCAATAATGATGTCTTGTAAACTTTGGAAAACCCCAAGCCAGGTGGAATGTTTCTGCCCTGGGCCAGTTTTACCACAGCCTCTGACTAGGAAAGGAAATTCCTCCAGCCCTTGGAGCAGCTGCTGTCCTTCCCTCAAACTGTTTGTTCTGGCCACTGCTTGGGAAAGAAGGGAGCAGTCCCTGTGCTTGGAAGTGGGCTGGGATTTAACAGCTAAGTGGTCCATCTAGGGATTACGTTTGGTTGGGGAGGATTCTTGATCAGACCTAAAATAGACAGATACAATCTGATCCACAATAGGCTGCCAAAGTCCCTGTGACAGCTGAATTAATTGCACAAAGCCGCTCACAACAGCAGCACCTGCACATGTAAAACTGAGTGGCAACTCCCGTTAACAGCATCTGGCAGTTTCAATAAAAGTGTCAACAATCCATGCAAAGGTTATTGGAATTAAAGGGAATTACGGAATTGGTTTTAAAAACTTAATAAGCTCATGAACTCAGAAGATGGGATACACAGGCCCTGGTTTTCAAAGCTATTCTAGTGCATCCTTCTGGCAGAGGTTATTTCTTTGACCATTTGTGAATGTCGAGCACAGAAATAAGGCTCTTGGCAAACTCCTTTCACTCTTTCCTAGAGCAACACTGTTTACAAGCTCCATAGGAAGAGAAAGAAGTCATTAGAGAGAAAAAAGGTAACATCATGTGTGGGTGATGCAAAAGTCCACATCGCTTCGCGTCACAGGAATTTCGTCATTAATTTCAGGGACTTTACAAGCATTTCAGTTGTGTAGTCTGCTTATAAACAAAGTGCAGCACAGCATCAAAAAAGGACATATTTTCAATGGGTTTTGTTGAAGTCCAGCCCTGGACAAGAAGCCTTACACCCCTGAAATCAATGGAATTTTTACTGATGATATCAGTAGGATTTCATCTATTAACATCTGCCTGATTCTGAACTGGATTCTGCAAACTTACTATCAGCCAGGCTGGTTTTAGTGGCCAAGGGACTGTCCTTCTTTCAGAGGCTGTTTTCCTTCATAGAGACCGCAGACATGAATAAAGGCTACTCACTCATGGAGAAATTCTCTGAAACTTCTCACATGCTTCCAAGCCAGGTTTCATCGTTCCTTTCTCTGCTCTATTAAATACCCACCACACACAATGCAAGAGCTGCAGAGGAATTCTGGATGCTCCCGTGCAAATCGAGCTACTGGAGATTTACCAGCAGGGTGAATATGAAAAACCTCCTCCCTAATGTGATGACAATGATGTATCCTCACACCTGTGCATCTCGCCTCTAAGCCAGAACGTTTGTTCTTTCCAAAATCCTCCCCAGCTACTGCAAAAACAGACTGAACTACCCACAGGGTGCTCATAGGCTTGATGTGCACACAAACAAGAAACAACCTTGTACTCCAAAATCCTTAACAAACTGCAAACCCTTCCGAATTAGAAGCAGAAGAGATGCAAGTTCCTCTTGCATCCTCCAAGAGATGCAAGGAACAAAGGGGTGAATGTTCAGCCTCCTCCCCATCAGCTCATCAATCTCTCATGTCTGAGGCTGTCATCCTAAGTGTTTCTATTTTTTTATGTTAAACAAAGAACAGATTTATGGGTAAACAGGCAAAAATAAGTAAAAGGAATGGAAACGAATTACCATCCTTCTTTAGGCCACTCCCTGGGTCCTTCATGCAGACATGAAATATGCCAGAGTAAAGTCTTTGCTGCTTTGCATGCCTGCTTCAGGAAACCTCTTGCAAACATTCCCTTTAGTATTTCTCTTTGTAGGCTAAATAACTGAAACTTAAATTGGTATTACTAACAGAGGCTGTAGGCAAGGAAATGCCAGCCTTCCTGGCCTGGGGAAGCAATGCCTCTTTCAACTCTGCAACAGAAAAAAGCAAAGGGAGGGGACCATGGGCTGCTGGTTTCCACCTACAATTTGGCACTCCTGTGCTGCGTAGCCTTGGGCACATCATTTAAACTTCCCGTCCTGGTTTCTTCTGTTGTAAAGCTGCAGGATGAATACCTGCCTTCCCTGCCGCTCTCTGCTGCCAGGGGTTTTACACTGCATAATAGAAATGGGTTCAGTTTAACAGAAAAATGAGTTAAAGACCCAGGCTGTACCACTCTCCTTTTAGCACTGAGTTATGTGTCCACCAAGCCCAGCTTTAGGCAACAAGGAGAATAAAGTAGCAATATCATACTGCTTAGACACCTGGCAACCGCACCATTTGTAAAGTTTGCCCAATATTAGCAGGGAGACGGAGGAAGAAAGACAAAAATTTGGTACATCTGCCGTTTGTGCTTTGCTGCTTTCATTGCGAATTCTTCTTAAAGCAGCTGAAGGTCTGGTTGGCCTTGAATATTGGAAGAAAAGAGGGAAATCTCCTGCTTCCTTTTGATACGTGTTTCTTCCCTTTGAAAAAGTACAGGGAAAAGACAAACATTTGGAATGTGCCTGTAATCTGTGCCCTTCCTCTCACCAACTGGAAGCAGGAAAACTAAATACACAACTGACAGTATTTCAATGAGTTTTTGAATTTTCAGAGCTGGAATAGTGTCATCACTGTGTAACGTTGCCAGATTCTCTGATCTCCACAAAAATAAACTGTATCCATAATGTTAGAGAACATTTCTCATTTGCAAAAATTTGCATCCCTAAGATGTGCGTTAGAAAGGCAGAACTCACTGCAGAAGCTGGTGTTCAGAGAGCGCAGGGCTGCCCAGCGCAGGCACGTGCTCACGAATGCTCTATTCCTAAAGGAGCAGGGAACAAACAAGGGGAGAAAATAGTTTCCAGAGGCCCTTGGAGAAAGTTTCAAGGACTAACAGAGTTGGAGGGTGGGGTGGTTGTAGAGCAGCTGCCTTTTGCCTCTGGAGGATGTCAGAGCTGGAGCCATGGCCAGCAGCAGGGCTCTGCAGCCTGCGGGGTCAGTCTGCTGGCTGTGTGTGATCTGGAGCCCAGGCTCTCTGAGGAAACGATCCCACCAGCACCAGGCCACCCAGGCTCAGCCCAGCAGTGACGCGGGGACCCTTAAGGGTCATCTCATCTCCTTCTACGAGTGATCCTCAGAAATCCTGTGACTCTGCTGCCCCCGGAGCAGAGAGAGCAGGCTGTTGTGATCCCGGATGGATGAAGAAGAATTAGAGATTTGCTGTGGTTACCTCGGTGGGAGCTACTTGTCTCTGCTTTGGTATGTAGGGGTTCAGGGACCCCTCCCCCAGGCTGAGTCAGTGTCTTCGTTCTGTGCTCAGATTTTGAGGCTGTAATGACATTGGGGCACTGATCTGGAGTCCTGCTTGACATGTCTCCCATCAAAAAAATGAGTTTTTCAGCTGCACTGCTGCAAAATGTGTGTCTGTTTTTTTAAGTCAAGGCTAATAAATGCAAAGCAGATGGGGAGGTGTCCTCTTCACCCCTGAGAGACGATTCCACCAGCTGCTGGCACGCACAGCAGGTCGCAGCTTGAGCAGAAATGTCGATGTCCTCTCACACCTTTTGGGCTGGTGGGCAAGGACAAACATCTTATTTACGTTATTTATTTGTGCATAATGATTTAGGGATGAAAAAGTGCAAGGCAGTATCTGAAATGAACTTTGGCTACTCCATTCCCAAGGAAGAAACAAACTAATTTTGCTTCCAGGCTCAGACTATGCACCTGATTCCTACGCAGACAACAATTTTTAAGGAAACTTCTTGAAGCGAAGATTTTAATGAGTTCTCAACACCGTATCACATCCCTTGGATTTGCATCATTTGAACCATATTTCTGGAGGTAATTTTTCAAAGTGTTGCACAACACTTTATCTGCACGAATGCCTCTGCATGAGTGATTCATACTTCTAAACTGCGGATGTACAAAAGGGGTCCAGGCATTTGAACAAAAAAAGTGTGGCAATTTTCTTCTGTTTCCAGTGGCTTATCCAGGGAAGGTCAGTTTATCATCTGTTCAGGAGAAAATTACACAACTGTTTCCATCCTCCTCTGGGACAAAGACTGTCTGGGGCTGCAGAGTGTTGTGCCCTGCAGAACAGGCAGGCTGGGGGGGCTGCAGCTCTTGTGTGTGCTGTGCAGAGGGATGCTCTGGGAGCCTGTGCTGTGACTGCAGCGCACTGACTTGTCTGATGAATCCACGGCTAATCAGATCCCCAGCTTGCACCCTGCCCAGGAAGAGTGGAGCTGCCTTGGAGGCATTCATCAAATTACTGTTTTGCGGGAGGTTATCAGAGATCCCATGGATGGAGATCTGCTCTTCCCTGTGCCTTTATCTCCCTTGTCTCTGGGGTATGTCCACAACCCGGAGTTTGGTCTGAGAGCTCCAAACAAAAAGGAAACCTAGGAGAGCACAGCAAAGTTTCATTCACTAATGGAATCACATCCTAAAAGAACACAGCCCTCTTGTCCTGGAAATGGATCCATTAAATAACTCTCCAGTGTTCTCAGTTCAGCGTTCAGCCTGAGCATTTAAATCCTTTAAAACAGCTAGGGAAGCCATCTGATTTCCCTGTGTCAGTAATGATGCTGCAGCTTTGAGAAATTAATTTCTTCCCCACTGCATGCTCTGTTTGAGAAATGATATCACATTGTGAGGTACTGCACCAAGCTTCACTGATCACATTGCATAACAGGATGCTGGCTAATGATCCAAGATAATAGAAGGCGAAAGCTGAGTACATTTTTAAAAATCATCACATGATACAAAATAATGCCAGTACTTGGTACTGTGCAGGAAAGAGAAACTCTTCTAAATATGCTGCCCAGATGCTCCATCAGAAAAAACACATTTTCATAATCTAAACTTGAGTGATTGTATGATTTATTTTTTTTTAATGGTGGGATAAACGAAACACCTTAGGCTGGATGCTCAGCAGGTGTAAATCAGCAGTGCTCCACTGGAGCTGATGGATTGTTATTTTCAGCTGCTGGAAGAAGAAACTAAGAATAGACACAGTCAGCAGTTAAAAGTTCTCTAGTCCCAAGCAAGCACCTGCAATGTTGGCATCCAGCAAAAAAGCTGCCCTGGCCGTAGATTAATAGCAAATTCCCATCAAAGCCTCAGAATACCTACAGCAGGGGCCCCGGGTGGGATGCAGCCAGCGTCACTCAGCGCTGGTGGAATGGAACTGCCGGTGCTTATTAAGAAGGTGAAACTTTGCACCAAGGACACTGCAGCTGACGCCAGCCCTGCCTCGCCTCGCCTGACCCTGCCTCGCGGCGGGTGCTGCACGTTCCTCGCCAGCATCGCCCACAAACTTCAGTGCGAATCCAAAATTGCATGGAAACCCAGGGATCTCCACTTTCCAGAGCTTGGTGATGATCTGGATTTTACAAAGCTGAACATGTGAATATCAAGAGGAGAGGACAAGAAGAGGAGACAAAAGAGAGGGATAGCTCTGAACTGCTCTGCCAAAGCAGCCCAGTCTGGTTTTGGCCCCTTGCAGTCCATTCCTCACAGTTCTTTGGGTGAATGGATTTTTTTTTTCCCTATTCAGAATAATCCTCAGATCTTCTATCAAAAAAATTCAATCAAACAGGAGTATGCTGGTTCAGTTTTACCGTGGAAAAATTTCAGAGTAATTAGGAAGCAGAAAGAATACATATGGCCAGGCATATAGCTAGAATAATAATCAAGAACAGCATGGGGGTGGGAAGAGAAGGAGTCAGACAGAGCTGCGAGACAGCCCGGGCTGTTTGGAAACTCTGTGCCCAAACAGCATCTGGTCAATTATAAGAAATGCATCAAATGAAATTCAAACTCATTCAGAAATGAATTAAGATGAGATGAAAAGGGAAACATTTGCAAAGTATCTAATTGGAATGAATAATTCAGTCCTACCTTACTTCTTCACAGTACTGTACAAATATTTACTCAGTTCCCAGGAACAGGACCGTGGTGTTGCCCACCTCACTGCTGCCACCACACAGGGGTATCTTGGGGTTATTCTCCCAGCCTGGTGCATCGTGTGCTGCAGAGCAAATCCCTCAGAGTTACCAGTTTGCAGACAATTTATACAAATAAAACATGCAACAGGAGGGAAAGTTACCTTGTGGTCCTATGCAGGAAAAAATACCCTGTGGTAATGACGACAAGGCTGGAGGGTCTCACTTGGAGTGTGTCCTCTGTGTGCCTGGGCTGGGGTCACTGCCTGAGCCCAACCATCTCTCCTGCTTGCTTTGGAAAGCCTCTCCCCGTGAAAGCCCACAGATGTCCATCACCTGCAATACTCGTTAGATTTAACGCGCGGCACTTGGGGACCAAGTGGGGTAATCAAGGTCAGCAAAGAAGGAAAAGCCTGGACAGAGATTCTCTTTAATGACATTCTGACTCACGTAACATAGGTGCTCTTTCTCCTGCCCCCACTTGCAGTGTGTTGTTATTCAGGATGGCGCTTCTGCACGTACTTGAATTCCTGCAAAAACAGCTTAATTTTAAACATAAACTTAAGCATCATCCTGAACCAGTGCTGTGCTTGCTCAGCACAGAAAAGCCAGGCACCCTGTTACCAAAGAGTGGTTTAAGAACAAAGACACTCTGCAAATAAGTGTTTAGTTTTAATATTTCCTCTACTGCCTGTTTCCCTGTCCCTCCAGGGTCAGGCACAGAACCACACCTCCTGCACTGCAAGCTCATTAGCCTTATTTCATCTCTTGAAGGGGTGGATACAGATTCTGACATTTGCCATGGAAAAGCAGAACTTCAGCACCAATCTTGAGATTAATTGTTGACATCTCTCTCCCTTTTCCCCGTTGATGTGTGCAGAAAAAAATAAATATATGTGAAGATTTAAAGGGAGGTGAGTGGGGGAAGAGCAGCCCAGCGAGAGGACAGCCTGGCGCTGCAGAGCAGAGGCCTCCACGCTCCCCTGGGACATGAACAGTCTGGTGATTGCTCCTAATGAGAGAGCAACAGCAGTGGTGAGCGAGGTGAGACTCACAGAGCCCGGCTGCATGTGGGAGGTGCCAGAGAAATCATTCATCTCGAGTTTCCCACTGTTCCCTCCAGCATATGGCTCAGCCGGGAAGAGGTCCCTCGCACCAGCGCTGCAAGCGTGGAGCCAGCACGAACAAGTGCTGCCTTAGTGCTGTTTTTTTCTTGCCTCCTGCTATTTTTCCATAGGGCAGAAGGGAGGACCAGAGCACCGTAGGCTGTTTTTGATGTTTGCAGCAGCCTGGGTGAGTGTTTGTGTGGTTTGGTAACAACAGACAAGGGCAAATTGCCGTTCAATACCGACTAAACTGGACTCGTCACTTCAGTCACCTGCACTGTACTCGGCCAACCAAAGGCAAGAGAAATTAATAAGCAAACATAGCTTGAAAGCCTGGTCCTGCTGAAAATGCTATCAAACAACCAAGCTTCAGGGAGTGCAGGATTTCCATGCGAATAAGGTCTATCTTGCTGCCCAGTGGCAGTCCAAGGGCTCAAAACCCTGCCTCAGAAGGCTGGGATGGGGCAGCACTCGTTCAGCCTAAGTGCTAAGGCAGGTTTCTGACACATAACAGCTTTGAAGTCCTGTCTTGGTGCAGGGAACGAATGCCTGAAACCAGGTTCCCAAAAATTTATCCAGTTTGGATCCTCCTCTGAGGTAGCACAAAGAGAAAACGTGTTGCTTCATTGTAGGTCCATAATTAAGATTTTTTCTTGTTGCGCATCCTGCTGGTTTTCAGCCAGCACAGCAATGTCAGAGCCTCTCATTGCCTCTAACCACGACTGTCAGGCGCTTCTTTCAGCACTGGAGCTGAACCTTTCCCAGGAAACAGCAGATGTTTGCCGACTGCGTCCTCCCAGAGCACCCCTGATCTGCCCGTGGGTTGCTGCCACGTGGCACTGACAGCATGAAAGTCAAATGGTGCCTTCAAACACAGGATCACTCCCAGGCAGAACCTGCCTTGTGCAGTAGAATAGCACCAGGTGTGATCTTTCCCTGATAAAACACTGTGGATAAGGATTTGATCTTCTCAAGAACAGGAAAATTCAAAAAGTTGCTAGAGGGACTAAGAACCTAAGTCTTTTAATGAGGAAAAAAATTATCATTACTGTTACTGTAGCAGACAGGAAGACATTGCCAGACAGTAAATCTGTTGTAGTGGTTATTGCCATTTAATATTGAGTCAATATAAGTAATGTCTTGGAGTCTTTCCACACACACTGATAAAAGAGCCAGGACACGGGCTGCTCTCCAAGTAGCAAGTAGTTTGAACTTGAGATTTCTGCAATATTTTTTCTCACTCTGCACTGGGGAGGAGTGGGTAGACTTAAAGGCTAAGGCATTTGCTGGAGAACTGGATTGAAATCTTGGCTCTGGCTTTGGCTTCCTGTGTGACCTTGGGCAAGTCACTTAATCTCTCTGGATTGCTGTACAAGGGAGATCCCCCTTCTGCCACCCTGGGTGACTTATTAAGGGTATCTCAGATACAAGTTGTCTCTTATTATAGTTAGTAGTATGTCAGTTTGATCCAAGATCTGGTGCATTCTTGGATTTGGAACACAGGAGACATCTGTGAAAACATATATATTCCATAAAATGCAGTTCACAATAATCTTCTAACAGAGACCCTCAATCTTCGACCAATTCAGAAAAATCTGGTAGTGAACGTGGTAATGCCATCATTTTATTTAGTTGTGCACAGTCTTGAGAAACTCATCAGCACGACTTGGTGTTGGGTTCAAACTGTGCAGCTCATTGCTATTGAAAAGCATCCTTGGTGCTGCAGCTGTTGTAAGGACTTTTTGCTGTAAATCGTATCCCAAAGTAATTCTCAAGAAAGACTGTATGCAGAGATCACTTTGCCAGCAACTGTGCCAAAAGAATTAGACCCAGCGTGTCTTCAAAGCAAGAGGATGGAAAACTTGTGCTGGAGAAGGGGCCCGGAGCTTGGCCCAGAGCAGACGGGGATGGGCAAGTGGAGGTTTTGCAGCCAGGGGAGGGTCTCGTGCCAGGCAGGGGTGCACGCTGCGACAGTCGGTGGCACAGGCAGGCAAACCCTCCTGCACTGCTCCTCCTCCTGCCATCCTCCCCCACCCCAGTAAATCAAGGCCTGCCACAGCCTTGCAGGTCCTGGGGAACCACTTTCTGTACTAACACAGGATTAAAAGGAGGAAAGAAGCACTAGGTTGTGCTATCAGTGAGCTGTGGGGTTTTCAAACTATGGGTGAGTCTGAGTCAAGAGTCAGACACAAAGTCTAAGGCTAGAAAATAAGCCAAGGAACCAACTGAGACAGACAGTGGTGACAAACAGAGCTTAAATACTGTGGCATGCTGTAATTCACGTCCCCAGGTTCACTCCTCTTCACCCCAGCAAAGCCCACCTTGATGGTCCAAAGCCCCTGCAGCCACACTGATGTAGGGTACAGTCACCCTTCCTCCACTCTCCTTGTGTGTACTTGGTAGACTTCTTTGCTGTTTTCCCTTCTCTTTTCCCAGCCATATGCACCAGTGGGATTCCCTGTAGACCACGAGGGAGGGCAGACATTGCTTGTTGCTACAACTGCTTGCCTTCAGCTACCAAATTGCCCTCCTGCTCCCTGCTCGTGCCCGTGGCTGGTGGTCACCAGCCTGTGGGGTGATGCTGCGATGCTGCACTCAGCCCCAGCCACCTCCTACAGCTCAGGCTGAGCAGCAGCAGGGACACGATGAGACTAAGATTTGTCTTTGTTGCCTTAAGAAATCTTTGCACTTTCCTTTGTTCAACATGTACACGAGCTCGACTTGGCAAAGAGCTCTAATGGAGTAAACTTGGCACTATGCTCAGATAAACCTGTCCCAAAGGGAAAACAGCCTAAATCTTTCTGGTTTGAAAAAGCCTCAGTCAAAGGTTTTTGTCAAGGTACTGAATTGATGTAGCAGTTTAACCGTTATTTAATGTTTATATATTCACGTCTGGCATCCAAACAGGTCAGGAACCTATTGTGCTCCATAAGGCACAGGCACATTCACACGCACCAAGTCCCCAGCATATTTCAAAGGCATCACTGATACCTCCAGACTGTTGCTGCATCCCCAGTACTTGCCTAATGGGAAAAATGGGGTTTGAAGGTGTTTCTTAATGCCATGAAAGCACTTTGTGGTTTCATTGAAGCATTCAGATTATTGAGTTTTCTCTGTAACTCTGGTTTTGAAAGCTTCATTTCAGACAAGGAGGTCTTCCGAATCGGTGGCTTTTAAGTCCTGTCTCAGTGTGAGCAAGTTCCGTATTTTAGTCATGACCCACCCATGCTGCACTCAGAGCTCTGGTCTGGGACTGTTCCAGGAACTGTACACCAGAGTTTGCATTTCTCCTTTCCCTTCCTTCTGCCTCTCTCTGCCCCCAAACCTGTGCTCAGGTTGTTTACACGCTCTTGTACATGACTGCATGCCAGCGTTCCTGTATTTTTATACAACAAATACATTTATAGGATATAAATATAAATAGGATGATGCTGGGCTCTGACTAGTTTGATGTTATTGTGCCTGCACATTAATTTAGCAGCCCAGACCTTTGTGGCCCTTGAATCAGTGGAGGTAGGATATGCCCAAAGGGAGCTGTGAACATGCAAATTCCTGGCAGAGGGGAAAGCGAAAAAGAAGGAAGACAAACCATCTCTGGGCATGGCTCCTTCTTGATAGCAGCACAGCAGACGGCAGAGGGTTACTAGACAGCAGTTTCCTGAGGCTTAGCATAAGCCAAGAAACAATAAAAGAAAAGGGAAAAAAAGAAGATAGAAAAAGGAATTTAAACAGATTGTCGTGTCACTGTTTTATTCGTGCCACCTCAGCAGGAAATTAATCACATAATGTCACGTAAAAAAGACAGCCCTGAAGGTCCAATGTGAAAATGGCTCTGCCTGAGGGCAGGAGTGAATCAAACCTCAAGGGAAGGACAAGGGAAAATAAGGATGAGGGAGGGCAACACTGGCTGTTGCTGGGAGCAGGGAGCAGCTCATCCAGCCGAAACCCAGGCTCAGATCTGTCCCATCCATGTGTCCAGTGGCTCTGAGAAGTGGGAGAAAAGAGCTGCAAAGTGAGCTTGGGGAGATGCAGCTCCCCTGTGAAAGGCTTTTTTTGCCCTGGGTGGGGGTGGCAGACTGGGGGGCTGCAGCAGGGAAGGGGGGAGGGGTTTGCTGGCTGAAGGAACCTGCCAGGAATTAGCATCTTGGCATGGCAGAGAAGTAAATGGACCGTTCTCTTAATTGCAGATTTACAGCCAAGATGGGTACTGACGAGTCCATATTTCTTCAGAGGAGCTGGATGGCCGTGGAGAGAAGGCTCCCTGGAGAGATATCTAGGATATGGATGGACGTTACCCATAAATACAGTGAAATAAGTTTCCCATTAGACTTAAATCCAGTGAGGCAGCATGAATCACCTTAAACACGCGTATAACTCTCCCTTATATATCACCTCTGCTGAAGCATTAATTAACCCATAACATCCATCCCTAGACATTCTAAAAGATCTCATTCCTTGCTCTATTCCAGCACAGCAGCTGGAGAAACAAAATCAGACCACAACCTGTGTGTTAGGCACTGCAAAAGCCTGCAGTGAGTCCTCTACTCTTCCTCTGGGAAGTGGCTAAGGACCCGTGGGACCACATGGCCCAGGTGAAGGGGTGGATTTGAGGGATCTTCTTGGTTCTTTAAGGTACTCATATGCTCAAGCATTTTGTGTGTTCAGTGCTACTTCTGATGGCAGAACCTGGTAAGCCCAAGACACCTGCCTGGAATATGAATATTTTTCCTTTTCATTTATTGGCTTTATACAACCCTACCATAAAAAATCATGTTGGCTTGCGTTAGGTTGCACAGATTGTTTTGAACTGGACTTCCAGTGACAGTGAGGCAGCTGAAAGAGCAGAGCAAGGGAAATAAAGAAAAGGCACTAAGCAAATAAAAGGGCTGTTTAAGGTGTCTGCATCCCCAACTGGAGCTCCTAGTACTTGTGTTGGTGCCAGGAGAAGCAGAAGCCAAAAACAGAGAAAGAAAGGAAACTAAGTGGAAAAGAGAAATTAATCCTCAAGTAACTGAGAACAGGTGCTTCATTTGGGCTGCTGGATGTGACTGTGCTGCAGTTGGTTGCTCTATCGACAGGGGAATTCAATAAGCGAGTCTGGTGCACTGATGACAGAGCTCAGAGAATGAAAACCCATGTAAATTAACTCCCTTCCACCAGACTGTGCTTTATGAAAAAGCACAAGTTGTCAAGACAATACCTTGAAGGTCACAGCTCCAGCAGCTTGGGCAAAAAACCCTCAAACCTGAACCTCCCTGAATGCCTTGTGTAACTAAAAGGACTTGAGTTACAGCCCTTTATTCTTCCTTCTGCTGACAGGAGGCTGGTGCCTGCCTGACTCCTGTGATGAGAATGCGTTTGCTCAGATCTCCAGGCCATGACAAAAGATGAAGGAAAGGTCTCTACATCTTCCCTCACCACCAGGAGGGTGGCAGAGGAAAGCAAGCCTTTGCTTGGCAGGACTCAGCTCCAGAGGCATGCTGCTCATTCCAGGGCACCCGAACCACTGCTGGAAGTGCTGCAAGGATCTGCTAAAATGAGCCAACAACAAATTGCTTCCTCTGCTCCCAGTGCGAGGAAGAAGCAGGTCAGGAATGGCACCTCCCAGCAGGGTCTCCTAGCAGCAATCCTAAGCAGCATCCCTTGATTTAAGTTTGCAGCTAAAGGAATAGCCTCGCCCAGGGGCTTGTTCCTGTTGAGCTGGGGCCTCTGTGGGGCATCCAGGGGGAGCTGGGAAGAGCAGCAGTCACGACACCCCCATGCCCTGCTGCGGTGGATCTCTGCTGCTGCAACGAAGTTACGGCATCCTGACTCCCTTCGGTGCAGGATGAGGTTTCAGAAAAGAGTTAAGAGCATCATGTCAAACATAATTATGAGACAATAACAGCCTATTAGTTCCAGTGCCTAATTTTAAACCTCAGACTGTCTAAAAACCCTCAGCCTGCTTTTAGAAGAGCTGTCATCTCCTCGAGTTATAAATAAGAAGCGTAGAGAATGGATAATCTCTGCCTGTCCTAGGGCCAAATACCACCTTCCAGAAAAGGTAGAATTCCCATTTCATCATTTACTCATTGAAATTTTTATTTCTGGCTAAATGTGAGCGATTTCCCCTGGGATGAGCAGGCTAACAGAAGGACTTTATCTGCTTTGACTCTGAGCCATTGCAGTTCCTTGAAAGGGTAAAGGTGTAGGAGAAAAGCACCATTCTCTGAGCAGCTCAATCCATTCCTCACTTACCCCAAATCTGAGCAGTTCTTCCTTCCTTCGAAGCATCCCCTCTTTCATCTCCCCCCTCTGTGCACTCTTGGCTTCCTGTACTCACCCTGACTCTTTGCACTGGAACATCCTGGGTAATTTTCAGGTCAAATTATCTGCGGAGAAAAAGCTAATTGGTCATGTGGGCATGAGCTGATAGCAAGGTTTTCATTGTCTGAAAGTCTTTCGTTAATGTTATACATGTGCAAATAAAACCTTTTAATTTTAAAACACTGTTTGGATAACTGAAATAAATCGCTACACAAAATACACCCCCAACAAGCCTGTGATGTAGAGTTGAATATTGTATGTATGAGTGATGCATCAAAAGTAGCCCATATACTGAGTCAGGATATCTTCCACTAATGAAGTCCCTAAAGAAATGCACCACGGACCTTCTGAGCTGAGATATTATGATGGCTTGGATATATCAAGAGATAGCTAAAATAGCATTAGATATAAGATCTTCCTAGGAAAATTCACCAAAGAAGCACATAAACATCAAAGAGCCTTAACTCGTAACTGCTGTAAAATATTCTTATGTTTGGATTGATAAGAAAGTAGGGTAGTGCCCTAGATGCATAGCTATGAGGAGTAGTGTGGCCTTAAACTGTTGTGCTTTTGTCTTACAGAATTGCAAACATTTTGAAATGAATTAATTTTTTCCTTACAAAAATATCTCACTTTTTAATTTGCAAATCTACAGTGTGTGGTCAAATATAGTTGATTTTTCACTGCTGACCGAATGCAAACACTAATAATACTCATAGGTTGCACATTAAATTGATCTAGAAGGTGTCTGATGTTTGCTCTCAAAATACTCCTACTCATGTAAGTGAGACAAGCTAATTCTTTATCAGATCAGACCTTATCATATGAACATAGACCCTGTCACAGACCGCTCCACACGATGAAATCATAAGTTCCCATCTTCATTTCTTATCATGAAATAATTAGAATATTTCATTTCTGCACACTGAGTCACAAACAACGATAAAGAGCCAGTAATTCAATTAGAATACAGATTATGTTTTTAATGAGCAGCTATGCATTGTGATATCAGTATTCAAGCATAATGTTAAAAAGCAAATGTTTGCAGGCTTGCTAGCAACTTCGCTGAGCTCTCTGGAAAATACTGACTTTTTGGTGCTCAGCGTGGAATGTCTCTGGTTTAGCTGTGGGCCCCTGCTGCAGGGTGCTCAAGGTAACATATCCAGGTCACATTTGGCGACTGAAAATTAAGTGGTTATGGAAACACATTTCAGTAGCAGCTCTCTGTGGGTGTGCTTTCCAAACCCTCCTCCATGCTGGAGGTGCTGGGAGCACTGATCACCTTCCAAACTGCTCCTGGGGACAAGGAGCCGAGCCTTGTCTTCTGCCTGCCCTGTGCCCCTTCCCCCGAGGAGCAAAGCAATCTGCACTCCTGTATTCTGTGTGTCTTCTCCGAGAAAATTCCTCGTGGCACGGCCGTGCTGGGCGAACCACCACAGGAAGGGTTCTGCTGCCCGTGCTTCGGCACGTGGCACTTGAAAACAAAGTTATCAGAACAAAGCTTTCAGCTGTAAATTGCAGGTATTAAAGATCCATGTGATAATTGTCTTATCTGGCTCCGAATGTGCTTATGATGCTGAGAGAGGACAAATTGGATTACGCCTGAAACAGGCTCTTCCATTTTCATAAATTACCCGGCAAAGCAGCGAGGGCTCAGAAATGCAGGCGCCTTTGCTTTTGACAGCCTGTGATTTTGTTGAAGGATCTTGTGGAAGAGAACAAGCAAACAAACAAATTGAGAAAGGTCATTTTAGGAGGAAGGGATGGAGAGTTAAAAAGCAAAGTGGCAAAAAGTCAAATGAAAGTAGCAAGGTTACAACAGAAGAATGAGGAGAATATTATAGTGAATATCCCCAAAATAGGAGAATTTTTGAAGGTATGATTATCAGAGGAGAACTAGTTTGTGTCCCTTAGCTCCCATAATCCAGAGACCTCAGATATAGCTATTTTTCTCCTCCCAGTTCTCTGCATTTTGGTGTTTGCTGTTGGAGTGTGCAGATAGAGGCAGTGATCAGCCCTGGTGCTCTGCTGCATGGAACCAGTGGGGACCATTGCCTTTGTTCCCAGTACCCCAAAAGTCACAGGAAACAAAATATTTCACTGAGTTTCTTCACCCTGGAGTTCATTTTTTGCCCTGACCATGTTGGCTAAGTGATGACTCTGACAGAAGCCACCATCCAGGGGCAGAACCACCAACATTATGAAAAATACTGGACCTGCTCTGTGCCTCAGTGGCACTAAGGAAATGCAGTGGGTGTATGTTGTTTTACATATATTATCCTAGCTGTTGAAAGGCAAGTGGGAACAAAAGTGACAGGAGATCTGAACGGTGTTTTAAACCAGGAAAGCTCTTTCAAAATACAGTAAGGAATTCAAAATAGCTGTAATAAATATGAAAGCTTTTAGGGCTCTGGTATACATTAAATCTTGAAAGTGTTTGGTTAGCGATTTGCCATATCCCTGACACAGATGATTTTTTCATTTCTCCATCTTTCTTACACTTTCAACCCCTCTTTTTGGAGAAGAAAGGCTAAAATATTTATCTCAGAAAAGGCCTGAATTCGTAAAATATGTTTTAAGTTATTTCTCCCCTTTTGTCAGCTCTTTGCAAAAACTGCTTGGTAAGGTCTTTGGAGATCCTAAGTGGATTTTCCTCTCATTGGTTTGCTCACAGTGCTCATTGTTGAGCGTTATTGGTATTAAAACAAACAAACAAACAAAAAACCCACAAGCTTTTAGAAAGAGGAACCTAGAAGGGAAACTAAAATAGAACCAGGAAAGGGTTTGCACTAAGGAATATACTGAAAATGTAACAGGGCTGCTACAGCAGCAAGGCTGGATCTTCATTTGGAAAACCAGCTTTTGCAAGTTCACAGTGGCTCTGGGACAGTCCCACCCGCAGGGGTCCCTAGAGGGACCAGGGATGACCGGGCTGATCCCTCTTTCTTCTGCTCACCTCCCACTTGTGCTGAGGGAAGCTAGGCTAATAAATGATACTGAAATTTTACTGTCTTCGAGGCTGCTCTGTCTAAAGCCGACTGCTTTCATTTTTAGGGCAGCAAATTGCTGGCAGCAGAGAATAAAGAGACTGAACTTTCTTTATTAGCCTGAATTTTCTTTATGGGTCTGCCAAAGCGCTGGGTTTTTTCCATTCAGTTCTGGCTCTCTTCATGCTCCCTCCCTATTTTCTGCTGATTTTTCTTTGCCGGCAAGAATAACTAAAGTCCTTAAAAATTAGCGTGCGGCTTGTTTCTCCCTGTCACCTACCTGATTACTCCAGACAAAGTCACTGGCACCTGGCAGCACAACTGCTATCGAACAGCTGAGCAAATACACAATTTATTGCTGGTTGTTTCCAGTTGGGAGAGAATTGAACATCAGGGCCTCATAGCTTCAGAGTAATCCTATTTATGTATTAGGAATTTATATGAAAAATACTAGTTTCACGGACAAGGAAACCAGAGTATGAAGTGCTGTTGCTATGCCCAGCACCCAAAGTGAACCAGCAGTGGCCTCCAAAAGCTTCATTCCAGGCTGTCCTGCAGCCTTGTTTGTGCCATCATCTCTGTAATGCATATCTGCTCCTCTTCTTCTCTTCTCACACACTTAAAGCGCCCCTTGCTCATCACACGCACCCCATACATATTCCAAACAATATTAGTGAAACCCCTTTTCTCACATCATTCGTGTTCTCAAGTATCCTTGTGGCAGTGTCTGGGTGTATTTTGGGGAGGGGTCCACACAGACCAAAGGAAACAGAGCTGAAGAGAGCAATTAGAGACAAAACCAGCAAGGAGAGGGTGCTCTGCTTAAATCTTTGCACGTTTCCCTCATTCATTCCCCCTAAGGCAACATCTTTATTGTGGTCTTTGCTCCTACACAAGCCCACACATCATTATAGTTGTTTACATACCATCACTAGCAATAATAATAATAGCTAAGTAATAATTCTTCATTTGAATTTGATGAACGGCTGCATCTCTCAGTAAAAATAAATACACGGCGAAATGGAAAATACATCATTGTTACTAGCAAATGAGGCATAGTGCAAGAAATTAAAATATCTGGCTTATGGAAAAACGGGGGAAAACAACTTTGCAAGGAAGTGTTAAACCAACAGGCATAAAGGATCATTTACTGAACATAAGGGAAATTAATAGGGAGTAGGGAAAATTAAGAGAGGTATAAATGTTTGCTGAAGTTCTGTATAAGTGAGTACCAGCAGGCATAAAATTGGAGCTCAAAAAAGAAAATAGGTTACAGTTTCATTCTTTAGCTGACACACTCAATTTGCACAGGTTTTTTAAAGTTTTCTACATTTTTGAAGGATAAAACACATCCCAGATCCCATAAAGTTTCCGAAGACTCAAACCTAGCTCTGTAATACGGCAGGTGAAGTTAAAATTCTCCTTTCTGAACTGCAGGAAGACTTCTGCAGCTCTCTGCCCTCAGCACTGTGGCAGTCAGCACCTGCCGAGCTCCAAGTGCTGGGTCAGCACCCTCCCAACCCCTGCAAACATGTTCCACAGGGCACCAGTCCTCCTCTGCCAGCAATTTCTCTATCATTTGTGGAGCGGTCAAAGGGAGAAGACAGGGGAAAACATCCCACCTTGGGATGCTCCACGCTCTCCCTCTGCCCAAGGCCCTTGCAGCACCCTGCCTGCTGGCCAGGCTTCCCCGTCTCACTCCCAGTGTCCTTTGACAACCCTGCTGGGCCAGGCAAAGCCGAGGATTTCAGGGGTTAATACCCTGTCAAGGTTCAAAGGCAGGTCAGGGAAATGCTGCCAGCGGAGAGCCGATAAGGCAAAGCTGAGCCTGCTCAAGCTCAAGGCTTTGGGACGAAAGGAAGGAGAGGTAAGCAGCCTGTTTGCTAGGGGCAGGGTGACGTGGGGCTGGAAGAGACGAGATCGGTGATGGCTCATGCTATGTGCTGCTCTTACACCTTTCAACACTTGGCTTTGGCATTTTCAGGCTTGTCAGGTCCATGCAGCAGGTGCTCTGGCCAGACTGGTCCCTCTCTGCTTTGGGCAGAGATGATTTTGCTCAGACCCTGCTGCAGGGTCACTGGCTCCAGCTCTCACCTCGCTGGGCTCTGCTGATCTTCCCCTTTTCCTCCTGCAGAAGCAATTGGGCTGTGCTGGGGGCAGGAAGGGTACTGGGCAGGGGGGGATTGAACCATTAGGGCTCTTGAGTGCTCCAGGCATCTAGAAAGTCAAATTATTCTCTGGTGGGATCCGATTCTGGTTTTCAGTCCTCAAATGTTTTGGTTTTTTCTGGAGATGTGCCGGTGAGAATTTAGCTCTCTCTCTCTGAAGCTGGAGTAGCTGGATTCATGACTTTGACAGAGCTTTCTGTACCAGCAAGGGGGGAAAGCAAATAGGTTGGAAATATTCATTTAATAGCACTCTAAAGCAGCTTGTCCACAAACTGCTGCACAGCCAGAATATGTAGTGGTGAGGGGGCACAATGAACGTTTCAATTTTTGTCTTTTTTTAATTGCTTACAAGCTCATGCTGAAAAACTCTCTTGCTTGTACTCTCTAGTATAAATATGTCAATATTGAAATCATGCTGTCATTATACTTCTAAGTATTTTTCAATAAAGAGGCTGCAGGATAACTCTGCCAGCATCTGTCTTGAAGAGCTGAGTTTTAACACAGCAGAAAGCAAGAACCTAAGACCCATTTCATCAAAGGGAGTCTGTATTTCTGTTTAATGTTTTTCTTCCCCTCCTGAGCTGTTTACAAACGGCAATTTAGCCCCTGGTCTTGTCAAAATGTTCCAGCCATAAAGCCTTCAAAGACGGCCAGAAGTGCTCCTTTCTTTTTGCAGTAGAGATGAACTATATTGTTTGAAAACAAAAATCCAGGAATGAGTCAGAGGCATGAAAGCAAGTGATAACAATTAGGAACTGCTACTCATCTTTGATGTTCGCGGAGTTGTTCACTATTTGTGCAACTATCCCAAGCCCTGCTTGTCCTGCGTGTGGGTCTGGTCTGGAGGGAAGGCAGAGCACCCATCTGTCTCAATTTGCAGCAACACAGAGAAATAAATTCCAGTGCTACTGAAGTGAATTTTACATAAATGTTGCAATAAACTAGCTTCTGCAGACGTATGTATTTATGCCAGAAAGCAAGAGAGTTTTAGCTGTGTCTTGGGAGCGTGTGTCATCTGTTGCTTTACTATTGCTATTATCACATGTGTGAGTGTATCCATGCTGGAAAAAGGCTGAGATTTCTGCATCGTGGTAAATTGTGGCAGAGTAAAAGAACCAACATCTATATTTAATGAAGCTACATCATATCCTTATAACACTTTTTCTGAATTAAACTGCTCTAGCTTTAGATACCCTTTATGTTAGCGGGAGAGAAGTCTCTCGGTGTGCCCATAATTAATCACGAGCCTAGACTCCACTATTTCAGTCTGGCAGAGATCTAGACCATATATATTCATTAAAACTTAGTTCAGCCTTTACTTTTATTTCCTAGTGATGGCACAGAGAACTGGGAAAGGTCTCCTTACCCCTGTAGTAATGGAAAGGCTGGATCAGGCTGGGATCATGCTCTCCTGGCATTCTGTATCAAGCATCAATTTCTGACTGAAAATTTTTTACTTTAACAACACATGAGAAATTGGATACTGTGATTTTTTTTGTTTTAAATAAAGTGAAGGCATCAGAACAGAAAAATGAAGACTTCTTAGTTTAACCGTGAGAGGAAATATGGGGTACAGGGAGGTTAAGCTCTGCAATAAAAATGGAGGAACACAAAGTTCAGTGATTTTATTAAACACAAATAAAAACACAGACTGCGACCTTCATCTTTCAGGGAGCAGAAGAGTCTCCTGTTAGGGGTGAATTTGCCACAGGTGTCTTGAAAAAGGAGATGGGACACACTGCCAGGTGGGAAAACAGCACGTTGGCTCCAGTCTCTCACACGCTGCCACACCAGCTGTCCCAAGCAACGTGGGATTTCCTGTAGTACATTCACAAATCTTGGACCTTTTGTTAAAATGGTGTTGCTTGGACAAAGGTTTCAGCAGAAGCAATGTGCAGAACCAGTCCCAGTCTGTTACACGTGGTGACAAGAGGTGATGTTACTCTAAAGGCCTCCCTGGACTGTAGGGCTTGTAGGATTCCTCATTGTCACCTCTGTGCCTCCTCGGCTCACGTATTCTCCTGCCTGGGTCTCATGGTGCTGTGTTCATCAGCGGCCAGTGCCACATTTTAAAAGCTTTTAATCTGGCAACCATATGGTTACTGCAGTCAGAGGAGATACAGAAACTCATAATTTCTACTGCATCTTCCTTCACTCACCGCATCTCAAAAATATCCCATCATTTCCTCTCCAGCATCACATGGCAGAAGTTGCTGTGAGATTAATGAAGACATTTAGCCTTAGTAAATAAGATGGTTGGGCCATCTTAATTTTCTCCTAGGACTTTATAAACCCAAATTCAAATCTGACTTAGAAAAGGTCACGGAAAGAGGAAACCTAAGAGAGGAATGGGGTGGCAATTAGGAGCATGTAACTGGAATAATTCTTCAATTTCCATGCATGATGGAATGAATCTGTCCTGACAGAGCTAGCATGAAGAGAGGATCTGTTGCCGCACGTGTTTGTGAAATGTTTCTCTCATCCAGCAGGAAAGACAAAACTATTTGTGCAGCAGCATGTTGGCAATACTTCCACATTTGATCTCTTCCCTAAAAGTGTTTGGGTGTGTGGTTGTGCCAAGGTCCAGATGGTGGATTCACATCCATATCAGGAGAAATTAGGTTTAGGCCCTGACGAGGTGTTAGTTTTTAAGCAAGTTTAAAACTGCTCAGAGGTAAGAATACTCTGCAGATGAGAGTCTTGCAATAATCTAAGGTGAAAAGGCACAGAAAATTCCATAAAACAGCTGCACCATGACTGTGAGCCTTAATTCAGCGCTGAAGAAGGGTACAACTCATCCCTTGGTTTGTGTTAAAAAGATGGGAAACAAAATCAGCTGAGAATGTGCAATCACTCAGTACAGAACAAAGGTCCTCCGGGAATGATGTAAGTGAAGTTGATCACACCTTGGAGATAGATGAGAGCCTCCAAGACATTCCCATTCCTGTTTTCCTAAGGTGCATGAGGATGCTCAGGGATGGCACCCATCAGACTGCTGGGTCCAGAGAACATTTAAGGGCAAATGTTTGCCCCTTTCCAATGTCCACAGGCACAGAAGCTCACAAGGTTCAAAGCTTGAGGGGGTGGTGGGAGTCAGAATGGATTCTCTTGAATAATTATCTTTTCTGGAACATGATCCACCAAGTTAAGGGAGTTTTTTGCAGAGGCTGGCAGCTGTGGGCTTCCCAGGGCTCCTCTGAACAGTGTCAGAACAACTACTTTGGGTTTTCTTGCTGTTCTTGCTGCACAGGACTAGTATTGGGTTATTTGTTGTTGTCCTTTTTGCTGGTTTTTTTTTTGTTCGCTTGTTTTTAATTTGAACCCTTTTTGAACTTCTGAAATATGACCCTTTTCAGCGCATCGAGTCCAGGCTGTACCTGCTTTTATCATCTCTGACAGCTCATTTGTACTCTCGTAAGGTATTGTATCCCATTCTTAGCAGCTGAAAGATTAGTTCTGGGAACTGTTTACCCTTTGCCAGTGGATCCTAAGGCATATGATCCATTCAGTCATGATCAAGAAGCTGTAATAAATGGGGCACTCCTTCCACTGACCCTCTCTATCCTCTTGATGTAGCACTCTTGCAGGTTTGCTAAGGTGCTCGGAGATTAATGTAGACAGCAGGAAACCCAGAGCAGGGACTCAAGCTTAACCACTCATTTTTGATGTAAAATGTGTAGGAGCAGTAGTTAGGGTGACAACCTGGGATTTAGGAAAGCTGTGTTCAATTCCCTGCCTCGCCATGTGTGACGTTGCACCTCTGTGCCGCAGCTCCAAATCCATATAATGGGACAACTGTATTTTCCTGCTTCGTGTGGCTCTTGGGAGAATAAATGTCTTTAAACCCATGAAGTGTTCTGTTAACCTGACGATGAGATCATATAACTGGATTGCATAGAGAAGGCAGAATGCAATGAAGGTGGCTTTAAAATAATATTAACATCTATCTTCTTGAGTTTGATTCTATGAGAAGAGAATGTTCATCAGTATTTCAGGCTATTCATCATCTTCCTGATCCATCCATTGTTCAAGATGTTCCCCGGCCCTGAAAACCCAGAAGAGCTTTGTCATGAACTGCATATTAGAAGAAATATTTCTTCCATTTGACACAACTTCTGGAGCTGACATTTTCTTAAGTATCTTACATTTTCTCCTAAACTAACAGCAGTTAATAGGATACAGTGATGATTTCTACAAGGTGTTCTGTAACTCAGAGGAATACTTCTCAGATCTGAACTTTGCTCACCTTTCTAGGCGTCTTTCCTGGGCTCTAGAGATAGGCCAATTCCACTGATTAAGAAGTTCTGTTAGTATCATCACTATTCAGGGTTTTGGCTGCTTTATCTCTGTCTTGCTTTCAGTCCCAGCTGAAATCAAGAAGTAGAAAGGCAAATTGAACGAGAGTGATTATTATTAATTAAAAGAGAAAGTTAAAGAGTTATTCAAACTTTTTTTTGGTGTCTCAAAAAACCCCCTTTCAGGTATGTGATGTCTCAAGCTTCTTGAACAAGTGGATATCAATCCCTTCTTTATCTGAGTCCACTCAAGCATGCCACAGAGTTGATATGGGCCCCACGTAGCTTTATCTGAATCAGTTCTCCCAAAGTCTTAAACTATATAATTAAGCTCTTTTTAGGGACTGGAAAACTGCCACTAAATTTGAAATCTGTCACGGTAATTTTAAAGCTAAAGGAATTAAATTTAACAAGACATATTATTCCTTATTATTACCCTATCTCCAGCCTTTTGCACTTGCCTAAATTCTTTAAAAGTTTTGTTCCTTTCATAGCCACCTGATCATCAGAATTTTAATTAAGGCTAATCAGGATGTCTGAACCGTGACTGCCCATAGATTTCTCTCTTTGGCTTAATAGTAGGTGTCCATCTCAAAGCCTCATTGTGTTTGTTACTTGGGGTGACACAGCTGTCATGGTTTCCAGTTTTGATACAGCTTTTCCTTAAATTAGCTGAATTGAATGAACTGAACTTAATTTGTAATTTCAGGGTAGATTGCCATTTTTTACTGTATCATGGCAGTTTTGCAACTGGCTACAGCCTTTTTGGAACACTGAGTGTTGCCACTGATACCACATTTAGATGCAGGGCCTGATTTTTATCTCAGGGAAGTATAGATGAACTGCTTATACTGGCTAAATTTTTTGTTAGTAATTTAGGTCACTGACTCCAGCAAATATCTTCATTGATTCCCTATAATTGCTGGTGTCAAGTTTTTCAGTGGTATTTAATAAACTCCTCTGAAGTTCTTCTTAATAGTAGGAGTATTATTACAAAGACTAAATTCGCACTTGTGAAGAAGAGAGTGGGATCTACGCATCTGTGCTTCGAGGGGTGAATGTCCATTACAGAACAGTGGTTGCACATCCCAGCCCTCTCAATGAATAGGAAAGCAAAGGTTGGATGGGACAGATTTATCACCAGTTTATTCCCATTTATGATGTTGTTGCCTGTCCTTCGTTTTCCCACGGCAAACATTTTGCTTTAGAGCCATTGTTTTCTCTTTATTTCATTTCCAGTGAATGATGGCATTTACAGAGGAACATGAGGACAGCTGTACTGGTTCTGATGATGGTTCCCATCACCTGGCTGTCTCCAGGATGAACCAGGAACAGGCAAAGACATCTTAGCAAGTACTGGTACATTCCTAACATATTTTCCCAGCTCTCAGTATTCAAGACCAGTGACTTTCTGAGCTGGAGACACACTGTACCCGTCTTCAACAGCCTAAAATACATTTTCTTGCCTGAACTTTTCCAGAGGGGTTGTTGCAAGACATTTGATCATGCAAAGTGCTGGTTCCTAAAGATTTTTGAAGGCAGTATTGAAAATGGGAGTGTTTTTGCAAAAGAGGGGCGTGTTGGGACAGTCTGTGCTGCAGGGTGGGAGGTGGCTGTGCCACTTCCTGGGTGTTGCTCTCCAGGGGTTGTAGTGAGCAGCTCGGCACTGTGGCTGCTCTCTGTAAGTGATACTCAGGGAAACACGAAACTTATCGCCAACACAATATATTATCTGAAGTTGAACAAGAAAGCAATTATGGTACCAGATTGCCATTAGCAGGTAGAAAAAAAACAAGCCCAAGGTTCCTTCTGCATCTCAGCTTGTGGGCTGACATTCAGATAAGATGAAAACATCATAACTTCCAGTGATTAACTGTGAAACATTGGAAATGAGTGTTCACAAGTGAATTTGTCCTCAAATACAGCCTCAAATACTTTCATCTAGGCACTTCTTTTTGAATAGCACAGCCTTCTGTGACACCATGGAGCATTTTTATGTGCAGACTTAATTGAAACAGTCTTATTTATAGCTGTGAATATTCATTCTTCCTAAAGGTGATTCCGAGGGAGGCTAATAAATGTTCTTACTTTCCTTTGCATTA
Source organism: Rhagologus leucostigma (assembly GCA_013397725.1). NCBI lineage: Eukaryota > Metazoa > Chordata > Aves > Passeriformes > Rhagologus > Rhagologus leucostigma. The sequence goes on along the minus strand of VZTD01005508.1, from coordinate 373,176 downwards.
GCTAACGATCTGGAAAACAAATATATTGCCATTCCCTGGGAACCCAGTCTTGCTGTGCTGGACTATACTGGATGAAAGTTGTATTTCACCTTCCATTTATTAATTATTATTCACATCTCTCCAGTGCCTGAAGTTCCTGCCATGAAGCATCAGGCACAGCCCCAAAGTCCATGTCCCAGAGCTGGGAGTTTAACTCTGAGGCAGGAAACGACAGATGGAGCCAGAGAGACAAAGAAGTACGAGGAGATAATTGGACTGAATCCATCAATGGCCATGGTCTTTGTGCACTGCCATGGTGGCAAAGGATTTTGGCTGAGCTGTGATAAAGGAGAGTCCTGTGAGATGTGTGTGACAGACTCTGCCAAAATATTACCTTTGATTCTAAGAAAGATAACTTTAATCAACTCGTTATTTTTATCGCTGATCAATAATGGTTCTTTACAGTTGACGGTTTATCCATGGTTTTTCAGGCTAAAGCTTGGCTTATCCCATTTCAAAGGAGACATCAACCCTTCGTGCAGCTGTAACACAAAGTGGAGCTGCAGCTTTTCCCAGGATGAGGTAACACAGCATGGAGACATGAACTGTCCAAAGCTGCAAGCTAACTGTGGCTTTTTGTGTAAATTTTTGCTTCTGCAGTGGTGATGTGTCACCATTTAAATTGCCAGAAACAACCAGGACACAGGGCAGTATCCTTTAGCTCAGTTCTCTTACATAACTGAGTGCAACATTGCACTGCAGTGAGGGATTTGGGGAATCTGAGCCTATCCCTGGCACTTACTGCCTCCTTTCTCAGCCAAGGAGAGAGGAGTGATACTGGCATAGGGAGTTGATGAATTCTGAGATTTCATGGACCAGTGCTCCTGTGAGCTGCCTGAAGTCTTAAACTGTGTTGCTTGGAAAAGTTCTGCACTGGGGCTACTATTGCATGGGGGGCCCCAGCTCCTGCTTAGGGAGGTCCCTGGTTAAAAGGAGTAATAAACCACAAAAAATTATCTCAGTCAGCACTCTCCTCTAATGACTCTTGGCAAGTGATTTCAGTCTGCCTCATAGACATGTACAGAACCCAGCCTCCATTCTCAACAAAAGCCTTTTAATAATAAATGTTATTAAACCAGGAAAAGTGTAATGCAATGGAATTCAGAGCCTAATGCTGGGAAATAGCTGTTGGCTTCCAAGATTTTTCAGGTACCCAGTGCTGCTCTTCTCTGAAAACAAGAGGTGCAGGGCTTTCATCTGTAAATGTCATTTTGTGCCTGTGGTGAACTGTGCCCAGGTAATTTGGCTGAGATCATCTTTAGGGAGCACCAAAATGTTCTGCTTCTACCTCAAACCAGAGAGCTCATCTGCAAATCAGGCCGGTGGGAGGACTCAGTGGAGCTCAGTGCACAGGAGAGCTGCCAGTCCTGCCCGGTCCTGAGCAGTGGCCAGGGTGTCACAGGTATTGATAGACCCCAGCAATGTCTAACTTCTGGAGATTATATCAAGCTCTGACAGGAGCAACGTTGGAAAGCCACGAACAGACCAGCAGTGGGACGAAAAGCCTCTGAACAGTAAATCCAACCTTGCTTACACCTTCTCTAATTCTTCTCTCTCCTGCCAAAAGTGCCTCTCTCTGCAAGCTTTTGCAATTGCCTCTCATTAGCCATTGACAATGCAGGAGGAGAAAGCATAAACTGGAAGCATGAATCGTATCCCAATTTAGCCTGTCTCTTCTGCTAATAAAAAAGCATATGCTTCTCAGATACTCCTCTGCATTAGGGCTGAGAAGGAAGGCAGTGGAGGGAAAGTTGAACCATACAGACTTTTACAACGAAGTGGTTCCTGTTTTCCTTTAAACAAGAGAAAAATAAAATAGAAAATTTTCTTCTTAGAACTGTCTTCATCTTGTTCCAGGTATGGGCCTAAGCCAGTTCTCCATATCCAAATGTGTGGAAGGAAGTTTGGTTTCTGGTGATGTGTCTGTACATCTGGGGTTAACTCTGCAGCTCAGGTCCCGACGGTGTGTGCTCGAGCAATCCTCATGTAATAATTTGCATTTTACAGCTGAGGAAATAGCAGTGCCCTGACAGAGCTCATGGAAAGGGTTATATGAGACCATTGCAGTAAAGGGAACCTGTCTTTGTGACCTGCAAAATCCTTCTAGCCCTAAATTCCTGAGCTCACAATCTCAAAAAGAGCAGTAATATTTTTTGAGGGCTTCCAGCACCATGATGATGGAATAAGTCAGTGGAATAAAAGGACTTCTTTAAACAGACAGTAAGGATCTGAGAATCCAAACACCATCAGCTCCAAATATTCAGTCCTTTCCAGGAATCAGTGGTGGCTCTGTGGGTTAGGATTAGATTGTTGCAATGCTCAACTGACAGTATAAAGCCAGCACTTGTGAGAATATGCAGAGAACTTTCAAAATCACATGAAAAACACCAGTCAGTGATGATATCCTACAGACAAATAAAGTAACCCAGATAGGCTGAGGGCATAGTGGAATAATCCAAATTATTTTTTCTGGAAAAAAAATTTAGAATTTTTCTGATGTGGTGTTTGGTAGAAGCTTCCTGTAGTGTACTAAAGCCATAGATTTTTCTGCTTAAGATCCTTAAAGTACCACCTGATAAGTTATGAAACTCTATATTTAGTTTACAGAAAGTTTAAACGAGTCAAATCTATTCCACAGAAAGAGTCAGATACCGGTGAAAACAAAGGCGTAGTATCAAAACACAGATTAAATATTGATGACTGCCCAAATTCTACATGGTAGTAAAAAAACCTTTGGTACTCAGAACAACAACCAGGCCACTGAGAAACAACTCAGCAAAAACTCAGTGAAGATCTGTTGCACGGCAAACACTTTTAAACATGCAAGCTGTTGCACCAGTTATGTTATTGCACATTTTCAGGACAGAAACAAAAGGAAGGCAGTTGACTGTGTGCTCTTGAAATTCTATTTCTTTCCTCTTATGTTCCTACCAATGTACTGTAGAATAAGAACCTCTCAGTCGAGCAAGTGCTAAAAATGAGCCTCTGGAAAATGCGTTGCAGTTCAATGCATTATGAATTCCAAAGTCTGACAAGAGCTGCAGTCAGTGGTGTGTTGGGAGCTGCCTGGGAAGGAGGTAATGAATGCAAAAATCATTGTCCCTGTCTCTCTGGTGAGGCAAACTTGAGGTCCTGATGTGACTACAACAAAGGGTATTTGACCATAATAAGTAACAAAACTTAAACACAAATTCTGGGGTATAATTAGCGCTGTCTTGTGAAAGTGTCCTCACTGCTCCTCACAGCCAAAAAAAGTCCCTTTCTTCCCAGAGTGACATAAACAGGCAAATTAAAGAACCCAGAGCTTGGGACAGCACTTTTTCCTCTCTGATTCTTCTCCTATGCTGAAAATATATGGAAGTGAAAGTCAATTGAAAAGTACATTTTCTGAGTGTAGAAAGTCCAGTCCCGTCCTGGTGCTCTCCAGTTGTGTCACCACTGGCCACAAAACCCAGCTGTTCCGAAGGAAGTGAAGCTGTGGTATCTTCTCCACAGGGTTTTTCTCTTTGCAGGAAAACTTCCCTTGGACTCCGTCTGTCTTTGGGTCAGACCTTCCTGGAGGCCCAAAGGCTCTTGGAGGCTTGGAAAGGAAATAAGAACAGGAATGAGCCTTTCCCATTTCACAAGTGACAGAAGAGTCCTTTGCTAATGGCTGGGTAATAACAAGCAGAACAGCTCAGATTAGAAGCCCACAAATCCCCTCGACTGACACAACTCAGGCCAGCAGCGACAGATAATGAAAGTTATTTGAAATAACAGCCCTTATTTTAGAAGGTAACGCTTGTCTTCATCTCCTTTAAGTTCTTTCGGGGAAAACTATAAATGCTCCATCCTTCCCAGAGCCTTTCCATGCCTGCTGCATGGAGTGTATAATATGCTGATATTTAAGACTTTTTTCAATTTTATACTTGAAAGGCTGAGACCTCAGCTCTAATCAGCTAATGCCTGGTGCTTCTGGAGGAGAGAGTGCAAAGAGCTCTGAGGTGAGACACTTTCTGGAAAGCTTTCTGGATGTTTGGGTACTGGAGTACTGGCACTGATTGCCCAGGGAGATTTTTTAGGAAATAGCTTGAGAAATTTTTGTTGGGGTAGTTTTGCTGGAGTTGCCTCTGCTGTGGTCAGCTGCTGGGCTAAGGAACCTCTGAGGAGGTCCAACCTCCTTTCCATCATTTACCTTTACTTTCTTGCCTTGGTCATGCTGGTTTAGTGTTTTCTGCTTCCAATCCCTGCCGGTTTTTAGGAGATAGTAGCTAATCCCTCCGTATCGTTGGGACACCCCCTTGTTTCACACATGGTCCTGCAGCGCTTCGGAGCAGGCAGGCACATGGATCATCCTTCCCTGGAGAAGAACCTGTCCTCTTCACGACTGAGAGGGAACAATGCAAGCTCAGGGGGTGAAACAAATCGCGTGCTTCTCCTCTATTTTAAAATGTACAGGAATTCCCATGCTGTTTTACTAACAGATAAAAGCTGATATTATCACCTGTCATGGGAAAAGAGGAGGAGGACTGGAACCTCATCTCCTGGGAAACACAAAGCAAGAACCTGCATCGTGTGAGCTGTTAGGTGGATCCAACAGAGTAAGTTTATTTCCTTTTTCATGAATTTCAAGGGATAGCTAAATAAACCCCCTAATGAGATCCCTGCTGAAGGGCAGCTGTTTTCAGATCTTTAAGAGTTACTGATTTCAGCCTTAAGTTGTATTGAAGCTTCTCTTAAAGCAGAGATTTCTGCTTCTGCGAGTGCTACAGAAACTTGCCTCAGGCAGGTGCTCTCTCTTCCAGTCCTCAGCAACTGCCATAGCTTGCTGCAGCTCCCTCACCTGAAGTGTGAAAGGACGAAATTTGTCTGGCTGCAGAACATCAATCCACAAGAAAGGGAGTTCAATATTCACTGAGTGCCATCCATCAACTCAGAAGTTCCCACTTTCAGATATGAATTGATTTATTCCTTTCATTGTCCAGGACAAGCGTGGCAGACACCTTGCTCTTTCTAGGCTGCACAGCCCATCCAGGAGGCACTGACAAGATAACAGGGTTTATTTATCACCTTCCCTTATTAGATAAGCTTCAGCCAGTTGGGAAGATGTCCTGGGAATGGAGTGAGGGTGGGAACCCACCGGAGCTACGTGCCCTTGACTTGAGACACAGCTGCAGGGGTAAGGAAGGCAGAAGCTTCCCATGGACACACTGGCACAGAAGAGATGTGGAAACTTTTGTATCACCAGCACAAGAGAAAAGGTTTCCTTTCCTATCCCATTCCTACCCATCCTCATGTGAAAGAAGAGGACAAACCCCAAATGTCCACAGCAAAATGGTCAAGGATGAGATCACTACTTAAAAAGATCAAGAAAAAACCCCAGTAATGACAGCCAGTGCTGTTGGGAACAAGTGGTGGTTGGAATGGGGTTTTCTCTCCACAAGCACCTGAGGGGTATTCATTTGCTGCAAAGCACTTTCTCCTGAATGCTCAGGATACTTTGAAATGCTGTCGGGAATGCAGCCAATTCCCACCTCCAGCTCCACCCTGCCTTGTCCTTTCCCTGTGGGCTATCCTTCCAGCAAATAAACGCAAAGGGAGGGGAAGCTGCTCCTGCTGCCTCTGAAGGTCACAGACACGAGGGGGTTCATGCCGGCTCCCTGGGACAGTCAGCATCTCCTGCTTACTGCACCTATTGACAAAATACACATATGTTTGTCAGCACTTCTGGAGAATAACGTTAATATTTACATGTTCTACCAGACTGATCGAGAATCAAACACTCAGCAGGTGGAAGAATAAATGAGAGCAGACAGAAAAAATTGACTCAGAGACCTGAAAACAGTGAATCTTTCCTTTGACATTCTTTCAGACAGAGTGTGGCTCGTATTAGTGTCTCTCTGAGGCTGGACTGATACGGATGGGCTTTAAACCAGAAAAATGGAAGAAGCTTTAAACTAGCTTCAGAGCTTGTATGGCCAGCTTGTACATCACTCAGACAGGAGCCCTACTCCTGTTTTGGAGGAGGATGCACATGGTGATGAGAAAACCATGGGTACCATAAGTCTCTAGCAGCTTTTACAAACCAAAGCCATTTAAAGCAGCCTGATGGTTGTTTCACTTTGTTCTGGCGGCACATTTGGCCTTTGGCCCATGCCAGAATCAGAAGGAGTGGGAAATGTCTCTGTCTATCTTTGCCTTCCGCCAACAGCTGCACTGGGCGTCTCTCTCTTAAATCTGATTTCCTCGGTGCTATTTCTGGTATAAGAGCAGGGGGTCATTGAAGTTACACTGATTGCAAAACCAATGCAAAAGCGAGGAAAACGAGGTCTGTTCTTCTGTTAGGCAGAGCGCAACTCTGAGCTGGAGTGAGCACGTTGCCACAAACCTGTCAGCGAGCGCAACGCGCAGCGATCAGAAATACCCGGGGAGGATGTGCTCACCGAGGTGTGAAACGCCTCAGCCGCCGCTCCCGCGGTTCCTCGCGGCTCCAAGGACAAACAAGCAGCATCTGTGTTAATGTTCTGTGCAGCACTCAGCACGAGGGGCTGCGTTTCAGGAGGACAGTTGTGGAGCGAGCCCGCGCTGCTCTCACATCAGCTGTGTTTTCATCTCTGTGCCTTCGGGAGGGTTTCAGCACCGTTGTTTTTTCCCCTCACCCAACACCATCTCAGCCCCAGTAAATCTCACTCTGTGAGAGACACAGTTTTGGTTGCTGTAAACCAAGGTTAGATGTTTCACGCTGTAATCAGAACTGGCAACTCCAGTAAGCTTCTTTACTACTTAAAAGCAGAATTGATAGTATAGTAGCGAGGCTGAGACCATGAAGGAGCAATTTCTCTTGCACAGACCCATCTGGGGTATTTAGACGACCTGCTCTGTGAGCTGTAATTTAAAAACAGTGAGATAGACAGCTAAACATGCCACTAAACCTTAAAAGAATTTCTAGGATCCTCCCAAAGCCCCCCAGCACACATTAAAAAGCCCCACTGCTTGTGGATTTCTGGATGTACAATTCTGGCACTCGGAGCTTTCCCTGTGCAGTCAGCAGATGTTTTTTGTTGTTTGCAGTCTGCATTCATCTGTCTCTACTCCGTTCTGCTCATCTATAATCAAGTTCTGGAGCTACAAATGTGTTACTCGACAACCCACAGCCTTATGTTCATATTATATCCCATTAATCCTGGACGTGCTCTAGGGGGGTTCTATTTCTAGAACAGTGGAGAGAGGGTTAATGGCTGCTGCACACACAGATTTAACACAAACATCTTGTGTTAAAGCTGGGCAAAATCACATCACTCCAGGTGTTATTGGCGGCAATCAGCTATGGTCATAGGCAACATATCGACCTGCCAGACTGTATAGCAATCCATAACATTTGATTATCCATTTCTTGAAATAACTATTAATTGTTCATTAGCCCTTCATAAAGTATTTATATACTCATGTTTCATATAAAGCATGACTGTAATGATAATGGATTTGACCTTTAAGTACAATCAATCACAAAAATCAGTAAGAAACAACTTTTTTTGGAGCATTCACACCACTTGAAAGACTTGAAGATCTGCACCTAGTCCCAGATTGATTTGGATGGGGGAGACCTTCTCTATCTAAACACTGTCTTGCTAAGTTATTCTCCTGTGTTCTCTTTCCTCATAGAGGAGACACCATGGCATTATCACAGCAAAACAGACTGAACCCCTCGATCTCAGATCCAGAATCAGGATGGGTCGAATCACTCTCTGCCTCTGGGATGGGCAACCTGGGGAACTCCAGAGAGCTGGGGTGAAGTGAGAGCATCCTCACCCTTCCTGGCACTGAAGGCTGCTCTGATCCAGCAAAACACTGGAGGATACACTTAAAGTGAAGAGTTGGATGGAGCTGTAGCATTCAGCCAGGACAGGGGAGGCACACAACTCTGTGAGGGGAGAATTGCGAAGGGAACAGTGTGGTTTGAAGGGCATCTAAGTGCACGGAGAGCCTGAGGGTATTTAGATGTCCACACATGGAGTGAGGAGCTTAGATACCAGTGCAGTACACTCTTTTTCACATCAAGAGCTCAGAGGAACCTTGGAAATTTCAGCAGGACATTGTGAGGCACATTTGTTGAAAGATCTTTTATCTTTGACTGCAGTAACTTTCTCTCTGGCTCTTAGGACTAATAACAGCAAAGCTAGATAATGCTTTTGAAAATACTTTGTACAGCTTCCAAGCTGGGCACTGCACTCTTTCTGGTGCGTTTTCACTCCTTCTTCATCTGCATGTCCTACCTCATCAGGCAGCAATGTGTCACAGGATTACACATCATGAATTAAGCCTCATAACAAGCTGTTCTGAGCTGCAAAAGTACAAGAAATATATTTTGGCAAATTGTATGAGAAGCAGGGGAGAATAGCAGATGTTTCCAACAGGCAAACGCTTCCAGTTTGGCGATGAGTCTATACTCTGGACCAGTCTCCAGATAACATCCTCCAGCATTGTGCCAAGGGGAACAATGGCTTTTTTGATCCCAGTGCCATCCTGGTATCTGAAAACTCTGGAAGAGCTGACTCAGATTCCTTCCAACCTCATCTTCATCCAAAGACACCCAAGAATTTCTTTATTCTCTGTCCCTGGCTCTCCATGGCTATAATCCAACACCTGCATTTGCGCCACTGGAGGCAAAGATCCAAAGTATTCACGAGGGGAACAGAGTAGTGAGAAGGCGAAAGGCAATCTGCCGTGATATGAGGTGGGTAATTCCCTACCCATGCCTGAGCAAACACACAGACGCCGTGGCAGGGAGCCTGACAGATGGTTAGAGCAGAGCAACGGGCGTCTATTCACCCAGACATGGCTGCCCCCAGTTTCATCTGGACACAAAGATTTAAAGCAGCTATCACTTCTCTGCTCCTTCGCTTAATGGGTCCCGAGTCAAGTGGATGGAGGTTCACACGGGGTGCTCTGAAACCAGGCGGGGTCCTCCTGCTACTGTCTCTACATCCAAAAACGCCAGCCCGTGTGTCCATCCTGAGCGAGTTGCTGTTTCCAGCCCACCATCCCTTTTGCTGTTGGCACCATGAGCCCGGTGCTCAGGCCAAGGACAGCTCAGGTGCCAAGGACACAGCTGCTGTGCCTAGGCATGGCACCGCTGCCTGATTGCGGCCTGGCCTGGGCAGTAACAGAGCTTATGTTCCCTTCAGGGATGCCTTTGCTATCCTTGGATGCTGTGCTGCCAGGGGATGCCACAGCTCCTTAGTCCAAGGGTAGGAGAGCAGCTGCCACCAGCCCAGCCTCCGAGCAGGGAGGCAGCACTGGGGATGGATGGGGAAGAGTGCTGAATTTGTCCCCTTTTCTTTGTAAATCTACATGTGTGCACGCTCAGGCAGCCCCCTGGGGCAGAGGCAGACAGCCCTGCAGCACTGCTCTGAGCCATGCTCCGCAGGCAGAAAATACTGTGAATGCTTCTCTTTTGCTCATTTGCTCTTTTGTTTCATCAAGCCATCAGCGCAGGCAGCCGACCTCCGATGGCGCTTTTCAAATGATTTCCCTGGCCATTTTCACAAACATGAGCTTATCCCTCCTAGAGAGGTGAACCGGGGATAAGTTTAATATAAAAAGAGAGAGGCGAGGTAATCAAACACCTGCTCCCACTAAAACAAAGCCTTTTCCTCTTCACAGGCTGTTGAGCACTGATGAGGGAAGGTGAAGGCACACAACAGCCCTAACCCAGCACAAGGTCCAGCCTTCAGAGTGGGCAAATCTGGGTTGTAAAAGCAGAAACCTGAACCACGCTGTACACTCTTGTCTCAGCTGCTCTGCCCAGGTCAGAGAAGGTTTTGCAAATATTTCCAGTTGAAAACTGCAGGTGCTTTCCCTGCTGCCTGTTCCTATCATCAGAGGGGAAAGCACAAGAGTTAAGTGGATAAACTTAGGAAAAATTGCCTTTGTTATTCTTGTTGGAGAGCCCCTGGGGCTGATTTACCCAGGCACTGAGCCTCCAAATGCCTCACTGTCTCAGGCCAGACATATTGCCACCTTTCTCCTCCCCTCTCTTTCTCTCTTGCTGCCCACATAACACATATCCATGACTCCCCAGCGCTGCCCCAGTTGCAGCTGGGGGAGCCTAAATTCCAGACAAACCCATGGGGTGGGCATTTCTTGCTTCCCTGAAGGGCTTGTCTCAGGTTTTCAGACCTTCACAAGCAGCTAACCTGCGGCTTGAGGCGATTTGGATTTTCTTGGAGAAAATGTTCTACAGTGTGTGTTTTTTCCCCTCTGCTGAGGGGAAAAAAGGACACGGCCAGAAGGAAAAAACCAAAATCCACCAGCAAAAGCCAGGGGGTTTCCTATACCTCAACTTTGCCACCTCTCACGTAGCAATGACATTATGGAAGCACCTAAATAGTCTGGCTGACCCTAATACTCCCTCAGGTGCCCTTTGCCTGCCTGGTGGAAGGCAGCAAAGCCCTCACAAGTGTCAGAATATCCTCAGTCAGGTTTCTGGTTGCCCACCAGTTTGAGATGGTTTCTCACCGCCTCTAATGGCTGATGTGCAGTAACGGGAGGGAGCTGCAGATGATGCCCATCAGCAGGCAATCAGGCATCTCATATTTCTCTTCCAGCACAATTCTCCGTGCAGGATGGTAATTTTCTCTGGCTGCGGCTGCGAGTCCCCTGGTCCTTTGGCTATTGCCTTCATCAAGTCTGCAGCTTGAAAGAACAACTTTCTGCACACCAGACAACTGTTAGGACCCAGTGTCAGGGAAATAAGCATATCTTTATCATGTGGAGTCAGTGGCATCAGCCCCAGAGAGCTCTTTCCCAGAGCAGATGCCTAAAAAACCCCATCTGATGCTGACTGCTCTGCAAGGTTCAGGACGCAGAGGCAGATATTTCAGACAAGCAGCCTAAAGCAAATCTGTACAAGTCTCTGTAGACTGCACTAATGCTTGAATCGTAACCAGAAGGAAACAGGCTGCCAAAATCTAGCAGGGCCCAGGGATGTTACACACAGTGCTGTTTTATGTACTCACCTGCACGGAGAGCACTGTGCACCACCCACGGCACCGCTCTCCTTCCAGCCCGTGTTTCATTTCAGGGTTGCCATTTCCCAGTGTGTAAAAATAGGATGTGCTGGCACAGCTTAACTGGTGCTAAGAGCACCGTGGAGAGGCACAGCTCTAGCTGCAAGGGAAAGGAGGAAGCAGAGGAGTTCTCCTGAGCAAAGGGCAATATCCAGCAAGTGCTGAACCGACAGCCCCTGCTGCTGAAACCAAAGTGCCCTGGCAAAAGCTACCACCACACACATACACACAGCAACCAGCAGCTCTGAAGAGGACAGCGCGTCTCAAATGCACTCAGCAAATAAAGCCTCAGCTGTATGTTGCACTGCAGGCAGGATAATCCTGCTGTTTTGCCCATCTGAGGAAAGTCAGGTTTGGATTCGGAAGGCAGCTTTCCATGGGTTTCCACCCGGCCGATTCAAAGGCAAATGGCAGCACACTGGTGCAGGGATTGCAGCTCCCGAGAGGCCAGGATGGTTGGAGATAACTGAGAGGGAGGTCTGCAGGGCTGGAAGTCTGAATGCACTGTGGGTTTGCTCTGCTGCAGAGTGGTGCAGAGCTCAGTGCTGCCCAAGACACCCAGCTTTCACCAGTGGTGCTTCCCACACAAGCTGTGCTCCTGGTGGGCTTTTGTTTGACTTTGGGGCTGGTCTATCCGACCTCGTGGTGGTGGTGTTCAGGGAACAGAGACCTTCTGCTCTCCGTGGGTGCCCTGATGGAATAAAACTGTGTATGGCTGGAGGAAAGGGAAATAAGGAGAAAATTGATTGGAGGTGATTTTGGAGACTCGTTTGCCAGCATTTAATATGTTTTGGATAACTGACAGCTGGCCTTCCATAGGCAGAATTTTGTCTCGATTCTTTTTACTTCCTCAGGTGATATTTATCTCTGCTTTTTAAACAAAATACAGTCAGACCCAGACTATCACAGTCCAAACTGATTGACTGCTTTCAGACAGCTCTCCAAGCCTCCTAAACATGTTAAATCCCCCTCCTCCTGGTGAAGAAGGATGCAATTCTGCCAGGAAGCATTAATGAAAACATGAACATTCACAAGAGCTGCTCAGTATTTCTGGGCTGAAATTACCCACAGCAATGTTTTTCTAATTCTGTTTTTAATTTCTAGTAGTGGGCACAAGAGTCACTCTTTCAGCTGCACAGGCAGCTTTAGTTGCTGTCTAACGTTGTAACAGGTTTTCTTTCCCATCCCATTTTGCCAATAATAAATATCAACTTTGTAATGAAAAGGATCATATTTATGCTTCAGAGTAAAATGTTGTGGGGTGTTTTGCATGTAAAGCTGAATCACACGTACAAATAATAAGGAATAAAAAGACAGAGTTTAGTTAAGATGTTTAAGTTAAGGGAGTGATGGAGAGGGTTTTTTTGGCTGGAAAGAAATATGCATGGAATATCTAAAATTTCTCAAGACTAGTAAGTAGGAGATAATTTTCCTCCCTTTTTCTTCCAGGGTATTCAAATCCCTGCAACTGGATAGGAAAGGGGACTTTGAGAGGCCAGTGAACAACAAACCCCAAAAATCTCTGGACCTGCTGGACCTGCAATAAATGTGATGAACTCGTAAACGAGAGATCCAGACATGAAGCACTTTGCTATCAGCCTGGGGAATTCAGTCAGACACAGTCCAGCAAGCTCATCCATAGCTGCTCTGCACTCCCCAGTGCTATTCTCATTTCTCATCCAAAACGCAGGAGATCGAGGCTGCGACAAAATCTCAGCATCACAGAAGCAACTTGCCAGGGCTGGTACACGGTCAGTGATCCTCTGGTATATAGACACTTACTGCTATAGAGGCTTCTTTCTACTGCCAGAAGTCCTCGGCAGCTGCACATGCTGCATTTATCAGGCTTTATGAGATATGGCACCACAGAAATTGGTCTGAGACCGCCAGACTATTTACTACCACTCTACCAGAATAATTCATATGCTTATTCCCCATCCCGAATACACCCAAAACTAAACCTCCCAGTGAAGTTGCACTGATTTAAAGCTCACCATGAATCTGCTGACCCTTGGTAAACCATGCCTGTGCTTTTTCTTTTTTCTTTCTTCTTTTTCTATCTGTTTGGTGCTGAGAAAAAGAAAGCAATTTTCCAACCATACGCCCCAAGCAAATCTCCAGATCCTTTGCACTGTGCTGTCCACTCTTCATCCTGTTCCTCATCTGTTTTTATCTCCCAGAATTTTCTACAGTCTCTCCTGTTCTTCCTGAAATTTTCTCCCTCCTAGCTTCTTGCCCAGGGAAAGCCAAGGATGGAAACATGCTGGGTTTACTTGTCCCCCTCTAAAGAGGGAGTGCAAACAAAAGAAAGCCAAGTCCTGATGTGTGCTGTATATCAAAGCTTTTCACCACTGCCCTTGATCCAGAGCTCTGCAGGAGGAGGCAACCTGCACTGCTAGCAAGTAACTGATGGTTTTATTATTGAGCTGCTACTTTTCCCTTTTGGCAAATAGGGTTAATTTGGGAGGGGGGCAGGGAGAGGGAATTTTTCCCTAGCCTGATGATGGTTAGATTTTGGAAAGCTTCCATACTTTGGACAGCCTGAGTCATTTTAAAGCTTGTTTTCAGCCACCATTGTTTTCCCATTAAGATTTTATGTGTTCATTTCCATGAATATGAGCCTGTGTCATCCAGTGCTTCTCTGTCCCTTCCTCGCTTTCAGACTCTTAGCCACTATAGTCACTTTGGACAAGAAAAGGAATAGGTCTTTGGTAAACAGAGTTCACAGAAATCTCTGCATTCATTTTACTGGTTTATTGCAGTGGAAAAGAGATGTTCACACTGTGCATGCATTAATATATTCTGATTAGCCTTGAACAGTGGTAGGAGGAGATAAGATAAGCTCTCAACATCTTCCAGGAGTAAACAGCAAAGTGTTAAATTGGTTTAACAGCTTTTGGATGAGTTTAAATGAGGTGTCTTTTTTTTTTTTAAATGACATATTAAGAAAAAATTAGCCCTTTGGTTCTTTAATGACACATTCACTTATGTCACTTAATGTTGCATGCTTCTTCTTTTACAGCCTTTGCTGTGCAAAGTGCTGGCACTGTGGTGATCCAAAGGAAAGCACTAGTTCCTTAGCTATTCTGATGATTAGCTGATTTTAAAAGTGCAGATTTTCTTCATGAAGCTCTCAGCTGGATACAGCATCAACAGCAGTCTTTTGTGCAGCTCCTCCAGGCTTAGTGATAATAATGAATTCGGATGGGCCAGACCAAGGTAGTTTTTCCCAAACTATAGCATTTCCGTATGGAAAATGGGCCTGATTAAAATACTTCATCCCACCCTCCACGTGCTCCCTCCTCAGCTTCGAACATTCTCTGCAGACAGCAGATAAAAGGATTTTGTCCCTTTTGTCAACACCATGCAGTTATCAGTCTCCATTCTGCCGGAATGTCCCCCGTACTCCGGGGCCAGGCGAGCAGTCCTGCACTGCTGGCAAACACGGGGAGGTGTCTGACAAGGTCAGAAGAGCAGGTTGGAGGCAGGACTTGTTCTTCATTGTGGCTCTTCCCTTGGGAGGGTCCTGTGAGACCTGTTGGGAGGAGGCTGGTGGGCGGCAGCTCCGGCACTGGCTCCGCTCCTGGCACGGCTGTGATCCCAGGAACAGACACGCTGGCCCCTGCAGTGTGCAATAAATAAAAGAAACCCCCAAACCCCACCGGCTAATTAGGTTAGAAATGTTGTCCCCTGTGTGAGGGAGTATTTGTTGGGTGCTGAGAACCTCCAAGGTTACAAAACCCAGATCTCCCACAGGGAGTTACACAGTCTGAACAAATTTCTTCTCCATCATGCTTTTAACAAGAAAGTATCAGTTTGTATTTTTAAAGAATACTGAGCATAGGAGAAAGTAATCCTTTTTTTATTTTTTATTTATTTTGGGGTTAGAGATTTATAAGAAAGCTACTGGATAAATTAGATGAATAACTGTATCATCTCTGTTTTTCCCTGTCTTTTTTAAAATGTCAGTAAGGAGATGGGAGCTTTTCCCATGCCTTTTAGGAGATTATTTCACAGAGATTTTGTGCTGTTTCTTAGCTCAGACTTTCCCTTCTGTCATTTTTATCATGCTCTCCTTAGCATCACATTTTTGTACACACAAAATAATTCTTTTCTGTCTGCCTGAACACAGTAACCATAACGCTAGTCATTACTCAGTGAAGGTACATATATATAGTTCATCATCTTTTCTCATAAATCAGTCTTTTCAACCCCAAAATCATTTTAGCTGCTCTTTGAATTGTCTGCAATTTGTTTTTTTTTCCCAGTAATGAGGTGGCCCAGAACTGAATGCTGTATTGAAGGCAGGCTGCCACCAAAGTAATCGGAACCTGGATGATTTCCATTATCTGCTGTTTGACACAAACCTTCGTGTGAATACGATGCAAGAAAAAGTCTGTTCTTGCAAATGTAATAGTGCTGAAAACATACATAATCTTTATGGTCTGCATTTAATGCTGGGGCTTCCAGGCATCTGCATTTCCTGGACTGTCCCATTTTTCAACCCTGAAGGTTTGCTCGTTAACAAAAAAAAGGGGGGGAGATTTGGCCTTTCGATCCTCATTCCAGATGTCAGTGTCCAGGTAGCTGAGGACTGAAACGTGGAAGCTCTCATCAAAACTGCATACTTCTGGTACAGGTACAGCTGTAATTATTTTAGCAGCTTCTGAAATCCTTCCTCAGCTCCAGCTCATGTCAGGTCACTGTGCTCAAGTCAAGCTCTCGGCTTGAAGCATTTCCTGATCCATTTTTATGGTACAGCCGTCACATAAATACAGCACCAAGTTCTCCTTATGGGCATCTGGGGGTTTGCTAGCCAGTCTAACAGCCCTATTATTTTGATATTAAATAGAGCAGCAAGAGTAGAGCAAAAACAAAAACCAAACACCAAACAAAACAAGAAACCCCCACCAAACACAGGGTTGCTGAAAATGATTTCCTTCATCCACGTGCTGGCTCGACAGCGGCCGCTCCCCGTTCATCCCTGTTCCTCACATCAGTGATGGCAAAGAGCAAAAATCAATAGCAGGAAAGGAGGATCAATACAAACAGAAACGGCAAGTTTTGTTTTAAAAGATTTTGGCAGAGGAGTTTTAAAAAAACTCTGCCATCTGTGGTATTTCTCTCCATCGACAGCATGTGCCATGCAAAATGCCAGTCCCACATCAATAACATCTGCTGATGCCGCTTCCTGAGCCGTGCAATCAATCCTGCCCAGCAGGCCCCGGGGTAGCAAAGTGAGCTCACAAACTGCGCCTGCCATCTGCAGCCCTCACCCGAAATCTGGCAGACCTCACCCAAAGCGCCCAGCGAGGCCACTGCTCGAGGCACGGGGCAATGGGCAGGACCAGTCAGAGCAGGAGTACCCTACAAGGATGCCAAACCCCACCATTCACTTTATTTTGAGCTCGTCAGTCTCGGATGTAAGCAGCAGTTTCCCACAAGCACCTTTGCACACCTGTCCCCAGCTGGGACAAACCCCCTATGCCACCGTGAGGACGTGAGTCACCTGGGGACCTTGGCATGGCACAGAGCAGAGCTGGGCTGTCAGTGTTCGCTGGGAATGCAGATGGGGTGTTTTGGTTTGTTCATGACAGATCTGAGGACGTGTTTTCAGCACTCCCAGGGATGACAAAGAAGGGATGGAGGCAATACCCTAAAGCTGTTCAGGGCACGCAGCCCTGCGACACCTCTTAGCTGTTATCCCAAGGAGAGAGTTTGCCTGAAATGGCTCTGAAGAAATTTTGCCTGTTCTTTCCACGTGAAATCTCTTGAAATCTGCTGAGATTCGATGTACCACCCAACTGTCAGCCGCACCCATCAGCAAATGCCCATCTTCCTGCTAGAACATTCAGTTTGCATTGTTTGGGTCTGGGCTGGCCCCAGGCAGCACCAGGAGTGCTGGGAGTGCAGTGCCTGTCACACTGCACAGCAGTCCCCAAACCCAGGCTCTCCAAATACATTTATATAATGTTGCAATTGTGGGTGATTCCTTTGAATTCGATAGCAAAAGTCCCTGGGCAGTAGCAGAAAGGAGGTGGGACAGGAGCAGATGCATTTTCTCCTGGGGCTAGCTGGGTTTGCAGCCTTCAGCACACAGCCCTGAAAGCATCCATAAGGACTTGAGAAAGTAATGGGGACTGGAATAAGTCAAATTAAACAAAAAGTGGCCAAAGCACACATATTTGATACAAAATTCTAATATATGGAGGAACTGGCTTCCTGCTAATCTCATTTAATATCCTTTTCTGCAGAAGCACTGGGCTGAGGTGCTGGGGGAGGATGAAACCATAAAGTCCTCAATTTGAATGGAACATTTCACCCAAATTAAAAGGAATGGCTTTTCCCCAGAGTCTGAATGTGTTTGACAAATAGCATAATTTTATAAAAAAGGTTTTAGTTTTTTCAGTCCTGAAAATAGAGAGTTCACTTCGACATCTATTTTTAGCCAGATTGTGAGCATTTATTGCCTTTTCTCCATGTACAGATAAAACAAATGCTCCCCTCAGAGTTGTTTGCTTTCAATAGCGCAGACCCAAGCAGTTGTTTTAATTAGAAGGTTTTCTATAGACAAGGACATTTCCCTGATACTTTTCCTGCACCAAGACTGAACAGAATGGGAAACTTGCTGCAAAAACTGCTGAGGGCTATCCAAGGCAACAAATACAGCCCAAAATAAAGGGAAACCTGGCCAGTACCCGACCCAGAGCCCAAGCATCACTGGTCTTCATTGGCACTATCATAAATGCAAACCTCTGTCCATCCAGCACGAAATTCAGTGCTCACGATGTCACTGAGTCCCTCTGCCTATCTCTGGCAGCAGCATCACAGCAGTTGTGTCACCGCACAGTCACCATTTTGGCACTAGCAGGAATCTGGAAAAAGGAAGCAAAAAAGAGAAGGAGAATGACATGGCGAAAGTGGTTAGATAAAGTTTCATTTGTCAAAGAACTGTTGAGGAAAAAGGCTGATGTATTCCAGGCTGTTGTATAGAGTATTACAGAAGCAATCTATTTTTGTTCTGCTATTATGCCATGGAGAATTCATCTCTCTGCAACAGTAGAAGCAATAAAGGAAAAAATTGGCCCTTTTCCTGTGAATTGACTCCAGAACTTTAGTGCAGGTTGCTCTCCCTGCAGGTGAATGCGAGCCTGTGTATTCCCAAGGGAACAGCTGAAGCCAAGGTGCTCTTGAAGATCAAGTGCAAAACTCAATGACCTGGGACAAGGGAACAAGTCTCAAAAATAATCAGCCTGAGATGACACCTGAACTGCAAAGTAAATCAAACACTTTGAGGTTTGAAAAGTTCAAAAGGCTTTAGGAAAGACAGAATCACTTGCCAACCAGCTTCTTCTGTAGTCTTGATTTTATTTTTCTTTAAGTACCAAGAAATATTTCCAGGAAGATGATACAAATTCAGTGTCATCGTTTGGAACAAAAGAAGGCCAAAATTCTCTATCAGAGAGGACAATTTAAGCTCTAGATGCCAGGGGACATGATGCCTTTGATGACAACCAAGAGAAGAGCATCTGACGTGTTCCATATCAGAGGCACTGCCACACACACTGAGGGGCAGCTCCTTGTGGTTGTGTCTTTTAAGAATGGTCTTGAAATAATACAATGCAAAAGCAAGTACTTTGCATTGAAACCATTTGTGCAGTCAAACCAGAATCCAGCCTGGTGCCACAAATAAAAAGAGAGGTTTGAAAAATGTCGGTTTTCCCTCCTTTTCCCCATTTTCTATCCCTGGAATGGTCCTAGGCCACAGACATGGATCCTGCGGTACCAGGCAGTGACTCAGGGTGGCCAAGATGCTTTATCCTGAAAGGTTTGTACAGAGGCACCTTCTGCTGCCCAGCAGCTGCAAGATGCACAGCTTGGGCTTCAGAGAGACACAAAGAACAGCTCTTGGCCAAGAAATGCGAGGACAGGTTCTCTTGCCTCATCCCGAGGATGCTTTTTCTAGCCCCAAGTAGGAGAGGAAGCCATCCTGGGAGGTCTGAGCTTCTTAAGTCCACTGGGAGAGTCATTCCCAGGAGGGAGGGTCAGCAGCATCTGTGAGCCTGATGCTCTGGGGCTGTGGAGGATTAGGCGGCTCCAGGAACGCTTCGGGAAGCTTTAACAGCAAAAGCTCCAACATCATAGGGAGAAAAAAAGAGTAGGAAATCTGAAGAAAGAAGACAGAAAATAGAGAGGATGAAGATCATGGGAGTAAAGCAGCACAGGCTGCCTCTGTCTCTGCTCTCTCTGGTGGGGCAGCAAGAAGAGGATGGGGGATGAGCATATGGCAGCCAAGTGTGGTGAAGAGTGAGCTGTGGTCACTCTTGTGGCTGTGGGGACCTGCCACGTGTGTCCCCTGGGAGCTCTGAGCCGCAGCCTTGAGGGTTTCACTGAACAAGGCAGTAGAAGCAGGGAAAGCAGCCAAGTAGGGAGAAGCATGAAGGAGGGAGCAAAGCTCTGAAGCAACGAGCAGGGAGAAGACCCACTGGTCCCTGTCTGGCCTTGGCTCTTCCCCAGGCACCAGAAGAGCCACTGCCTCAGTCAGACAAGGTTTACAGAGATGTGTCGTGGGGGGAACATCCCCTGTGGAAAAGGATGGTGCTGTTTACATGATTTATAGCGAGATAAGGTCATTTATAATCATGAATAATGAATTCCTACACATGTTAACTGGGGCACAAACATGACAGCCCTCAGAGCAGAGTGCCCAGGGATGGCACAGCCTTGAGTCCTGGATAGCTGTCTGGGAGCCCCATGATGATGGTGATGATGGTGATGATGGTGATGATGGTGATGATGGTGATGATGGTGATGATGATGGTGATGGGCACAGCTCAGAGGCAAGTCCCACATCCTGAGTCTGACAAGAGGGACAAACCTCCCCAGAGAGTTGTAGCCCTTGGTCTCATGTGGGCTGATTATTCACTGGGTGTTGTGGGAATAAAAAGGAAAAGTAACCAAAAAAATTAGGGGTTTTGGAAGAGACACAGGTTCTCATTTCCAGCCCTGCTGCTAACAACAGCCTGGGAGATGGTTTCAGTGACAGCTGCTGGAGGCTGAGGCTCTTTCTTAAATCTCAGGAGATATTGTCAAATACTCTTCTGAGTTGGCTGGGTTGTTGCTTCCCAATTTGCATTGCAGGCATTTACACTTCTGCTCCATGTTTTCCAGTTTCTGCTTGCACACATTGCGTGGAATGAAATCAGGCATTTTCAGCCACACTAATTTTAATCTAATTTCAGACAGCTTGGTAAGGTAAGGTCAGCATTCTGTCAATGACAAATTTAATGAAAATAAAGGTCCAGACACCAAATTGTTATGGAACTGGATAAGGCTTTTTGATTGCTGTCATTACAATTGATAGTTCTATTCAGTCACTTGAAATTTTATTGATTTTTTTTTTCCCAAGCACTCCACCTTAAACTTATTTTTCATTTCAAGAAATCAATACTATGGATCCTTTGACACAAGGCAAGCAGCATTCTGCCACAATATGTATTTCATGATGGAAGGAGCTGGGATTTTGTTTTTCTACTCACTTCCTTCATCGTAAAATTAAACTGGAAAACCTCAGTTACTTATAAAAATACAAATCTTAGGGAAACTTCCTGCCCTTGATTCTCTGCACTAGATCACCTGTGCTGCTGTCTGCTGTGGAGATGTTCTTCCTGAAGCCCTGCTACTGGTGGAAGGCAGAGTTATGAATGTGTGATGAGGTTTGCCTAACAGCTTTGGTAAGTGGAAATTTTTTCTTCTTCTGTCTGCTTTTTGTCTTGCTTTTTTTTTCCTCAGTTCTGCTTTCCTGGGCACAGGTGGAAAATATTTTGGGTTTTTTTTTTGGTTTTTTTTTCTCCCCCAATTTCATCAATAGAATGAAAAAAACAGGTTCTGCATGGGCAAATGCTCCAGGTTATGTCACTGCTGTGAAGGCAGATGAACTCTGGGCAGTGCACACGATGGGTGAAAAACACGTGGGGTGGTGAAATGTTATCAGGGATCTGTCTGTGTGAGACTGGGGGTGGAGACTGGCCCACTGGGGACACCAGTTTGGTGACTGTAGGGGTGAATTTGCACCCACTGCCTCTCCAAACCTACATTTTGAAGCCCAAATCCAGCACCCCTGGGTGGCCTTTTGACACCCACCCGGCCACACCGTGCCAGGAGCACGGACAGGTGACATCATCTGAGCTCAGGTGGCTCAGAGCCAGCAAAGTCTGGGGGTTTGGGACAAGTGTGAGCAGCAGCAGAAGGTGCTGCCCTTCGCCACCAGCCCTGAGGGGCTCTGACGATCACCTTCACTCTTTGCATTTGACGGATGAGGGACAGACACCCTGTTCCCAACTGTCACATCATGTCTCCAGGCATTTTTCCCAGTAAATGTATAAATTTCAAAGTCTTATCCGTGCTTGAATAATGCCCACCACTTTCCTCTGTTAGGAAATCTCTAGGGAGCAGAAACAGCAAGGTCATACCCAAAGCAGACGATCCCTCTGGTTAGCTGAGGTCCTTAGAAATGTCCTATGCTGTGGATCCAGCCGTCCTTCTGACCGATAAATAATTTAGATCTGGGCGTTTTGAATCCCTGGCTTTTTATGAATATAGAAATTTATTACAAGTACAGAAAGTCTCACCTTTATCAATTATTAAAGTTGGTTACACAAAACGACTTTAGCAAATGATCTGAAATTTAAGTGAAAAAATGGAGTATTTGTCCCTCTTTTTCAGAAAAAAAGAGAAGAGAGTGTTGAGGGATTGATAACAACGTAAGGGCACACAGGAGGGGTGAGTGGACTACATCTTTCTTCTAAGTATCTCTCTGACCTGATGGATTTGTGACGACAACTCTGTAATTTTGAGGTAAATGAATTCAATTCAGAGAGAAGCAGGAGAGGAGGAGGGAAGTCTGCCATCCGCATTCGTATAGGTGCAACAGGTATAAAAAAACAATATCCAGCATCCATATCTTATTACATCCACCACTAAACCAGAATGTTATTAGCAGTCGTGGCACAACAGAGAACAGGAGGGGAGATAAAGAAAGAAAAGAAATCAGGATTGATGTTCTCTTCCTGTATTTGTTATCTTACAGAACCGGCAGCAGAATACAAATCAACCCACCCCATGCACAAGAGGGTGAGATCCTTCGAGGCTCTTGTTTTATGGATGAAACGAATTCAGTTGTTGAGGGATGAAAGGCTCTGTAAGGGTAAAGAAAACCTCACCTTTTGCATATCCTTTTCGTCTGGTCAAGAGCTTTAGGAGAGTGGTGTTAAGGGAAATGCCAACAGTGGCCCAGCTAAGGATGGTCACAATTTTTCCCTTATCAGGAGAAATGCTCCCATAGAATTCTTCTACTCTTTTCATTGCAACCCTTTCCTGGAGATGACAGTGAAATGGCATTCAAGGTATTGTTACTCATTTAGAAATAAAAAAGGAAAAAAAGGAAAAAGAAAAGAAAAAAGGGAGAGGAAAAGATTTGTAAAGGAAAATGAGCTGACTAGAGAAAAGTATGTGAGCAAAAGTGGAAAAAACCATGTTCTTCATGTTTCAGCAGAGACCGACAGTCTGGTTTTTTCCAGTTTGCAGTTTTCTACCCGAAAACACAAGTTTATATGTTTTACAGACCAAATCAGCAACTGTTACACTCTGAAGGAGCCTGTGTGTCCCTCAGAATGTGAAAACACAGCAAGCACCAGGCTGGCGAAGCCCTCTCACCTCCCCACCATCTCCTGTTCTGCACTGGCAGCACTGCAGTTATTTCCCACATTCTGCCTCACCTTGGAATGCAAGAGAGATTTCACAGCTATCTTTAGACTGGACACAGTAGCAAGAGATGAAGCTGAACTGAAAACCTACCTAACACATTCCCTTATTCTCATTTCTTGTAGATTAACGTGGGCATGTCAATCTACCGCTTTTCAGGCTTGTGCCCTTTGCTGGAATATACTGATTTACAAAGTGGAGTCAAGAAATTGGTTGTTATAAAAATATCCCTCCCAAGCACACATCTCTTAAATTTCCATCATAGCAATTATCCCAGAGGTAGTGGGATTCTTGAGGTTCCAAATACATCATGCCCAGAAGGTGATTTCTCTGTGAAATCAAACCACATTCGAAACCAAAAGGCACTTTTCAGATTGGTGATGAAATTCTTAATTATGCTGCATCAACCAGAGCACTGCTGTGGAAAAGCAAATTCTCTTACAAATTATGCACATACATCAAAACCACCCTCTGTTTCAGAGACAAATGCCCAATCAATCCGATCTATTTTGCCATCTACAGCAGACACTGCATCGGGTTATTTGATAACTATAAATTTTAATATGTCTTTCCTCACTATAGTCAGTCAACTTGTGGTTATCCAGACTCAGGGAGGGGGCTGAACTAACCCAAATAAAGTGAAGCACAGTCGAACAAAACTGATGGAAATCAGATAGTGGATATAAATGTTTTATTTTCTATATTAATCTTAGCAAAAACTGGAGCAACGACATAGAAAAGGTCAACGAGGCGAATAAAAGTGTTTTATTTTTGGTGTAACAGGGTTCATTTGCAACTGGATAATCTGCCCACACATAATTAAAAGTTGACAGTGTCTGTATTGTGAGCTAGGCGAGAGATTCAAGGAAAAAGCAAAGCTGATTTTGTTTCAGTCTTTGCAAGGATTCTGCTGCTTGGTGCAAGTGATGGATTAAGACGGAGCTGGGATACAATTTACAGCCCTGTCCCCTGGGCAGACTTTTCAGAGAAAAGAAAGCAGCGATGCAACAGCGCAATCCTGATCGCTTGGCAAAATGTAACGTGCTTCCAAAACACAAGGGGCAGGGCCACAGACAGGGGTTTAAATAAAACCAGCTTGAGAGAGGAAGATCTATGGGTCAGCAGAAGCTGCAGGCAGTGCCCAGCCGGGTGGGGAGGACGGACCAAAGGCAATGAATTCATGGAGAGGAATGGATCAAAGTGACCATCACACAGCTCTTCCAGTGCTAAGACATACAGGAGAGGTGCACATACAGGAGAGGCAGATAATGCTTAGAAGAAATTCTGTACATTCAATAATCACCCTTTTCTGTACACTCAATAATCTCCCTTACAGAGATTTGATTTCCTATTACATTATTCTGAATCGTATTAGAGGTCGCACACAGAATAAAGATTGGGCTCCCTCATTCTTTTATGCCTCTAAACCCAGATGGAATGCTAGAAAACAATAAAGCTCCTTTTCCTTTTTTTTTTTTTTTTCTTCCCTCTTTACTTAGAGGAGAAGGTACTTAATAGTAGCTTTAAGATTAAGAAAGAAAATGGGTATTTAAAAAAGAAACATATTCCTCTTGGGTCACTCTGAAAAGCTGCTTCATTATTGCCTAGAACCAGTGGAGATAAAGCCAGCATGTCATCAAATCCTTAATACAGCATTAGATCTAATTGAATCTTTCGCATCTATTTTTAATGAGCAGCTTGTTTGTTTAATGTGATGGCTACATAATTATGAGTATGAGTTTGTTCTCTACTTGGGACATATTGGTTCTAGTGCAACGACATTTAATTACCACCTCTGAAGGAATTATAAGAAACAAGCTGCCAAGCTTGCAAATGCAGTGAATTATTCCTTGTCCACTGGACTGAAGAGCCCCCACCCCGTTATCCGAGAGGTGTCCCTGAGGGGACCGAGCCTTTCATCCTGGGTTTCTCCATCCCCATTTAGCACCAGAGCTCTGCACAGAAGCCAGCCCAACACCAACATATGCAGACGGGTGAGGCTTGCCATAAAATGAATCAAAATCCTCAAATTAAATGTGCAATAGCTCAGAGCAGCAACAGTGAGCGATAGGAATGAGGATGAGATCCAGCTGTTGAGACAGAGAGACAGAGACAAGAGCACACACTGGGAACGCACATCTGTTTTCTAAGAAACAGCCTCATCTGCTTTCCTTGCACCCGTCTGACCCTATTTCTGTCTACCCCACAGCCCAGAAATGGCTTTAGAAAGCCACCAAGACTGCTGCTGGGAGCTATCTGTCCTCACTTCTGTCCCCCAGGCCTGAGACTCGACCTGCTGTCCCTGCCACATGTCACTGCTCGGCATCTCCTCCGCTCTGCTCCAGCAGCTGGTTGTTGCTGAGGGAGGTGACAGGAGCAGAGGTGAGGGAACTATTGCTGGGAATAACAACCACAGCAAATCTGGCCTTCCTGCCATGCTCTGTCTTAACCAAACCTGTGCCCTGTGAAGGGATCAATCACACGTAAATTCCCCCAGTGCTCAAACGAAGAGTGGTTCCCAAGGCCCATGTGCCTGGTTGGTTTTTCCTCTTAATGCTTCAATCACAGGCATCTGTTCCCCAGTAATTAATAAAACCCCGTAAAGATGCAAATAACAATTCATTACCCTCCATCCAACCCCACTTCAGAGGGAACAGCCTACATCCCTTGACCTGTTCTTTTTAACTCCTATCAGTATTTCTATTTTCACTAAAAACGGCTTTTCCCGTATTTTCACCGAACGGCTGCGCTGCTGTGCCTCTGCCCTTCCAGCCAGCCCTGAGCTGCCAGTGCTCCTCGCAGCAGGTCTGAACACAGGTCATTTCTCAGCCAGCCTATTTGCCATTCTCTCTTTATGCCATTACTCTTCCCTTCGTGTAAGCCTCCCTCACACACGACCCCATCAATAACACGAGCTGAGCGCAGAGCTTCGCTCCGAAAAAATAGCCGTGGATCCTCACTGCTCACGCTTAGCCAGCCCTTGCTTAAAGAGAATGACTGTTTGGGGGCTAGTGGCCATAAGTGAACCCCTTCGAAGTGCCTGGTTTACCTTAGCAATGTGTCCTGCCTGCTCCATTCCTGGGCTGCTGCGGTGGCACAAGTTAATTGGAGAGCAATCAGGGAATATCACAACTCTGCTGACATGAATAACTGCACAATTGCCATTATTTCCAGCAGAGTTACAGTGCAGTCCCCACAAATAACTGTACAATTGGCTTAGATAAACCCTGCTACTGTTCTTCAAATGTTTTCTAGATAACAGGAGCTGTTGTTGTGAGGGATTTCATAGGTATGCATTAACAAAATTAAAGATTCCGAGTCAGGCCAAAGTCAGAAAGTTCACTGACATTACCAAATCAGACCTTGCTACTTTGTTCATGTGAGGTAAGGCCCAGGTAACTCCTGCCACATTTTTTGCCCACAGTAAGAAGGATTTAGCCAGTGAAACACCACTGGACAGACACAGCTTCAGCTGTCTTACAGACTGTGCAGAAATGGTAACCCAAGGGACATCCAGAGCAGCAGTTCTGCTGGATAGGTGATCCAGGAGATCACCCCATGATAGGAAAAATCCGTACAGACTAGGGATGCAAATGTCTAGAGGAAAACAGAGCTGACAAAAGCCAGTTTTAGCATTTCCATGATTTGTTCCAGCTTAGAACACCACTGCAAGAGATTTTAAAATTTTTTTTTTTTTGAAGTTGCACATTTTGTCCTTCCAACTGGAAGACTGGCAGAGAACAGGAGGAGGAGAAGAGACAGCACAGACTAAAACACCAGCTTGGGCTGGCAGTAAAATATCACACTCAAATGCCTGAATAACCCATGGTGAAGAAAAGATTAGACAAATGAACAATAAAACTGATTGTTTCATCTTGTCCTCAACGGATGGGAAAGTAATGAAAATCTCGTGAAGGATATATGGTAAAGTTAGTTTAAAACAGATTTAATGAAAGTAAAAGAGGATGAGTACTCATTCTAGGCTACTGATTTATATTTTCTGTATTTTAGTTCTCATAACCAAGTTCTGTCTCATTAGCCATTAGAAGTTTAATACAGGGTTATACGTTCAGTCAAAATCCAAGCAGCTTTTAAGACTTTGAAGGAGCACAATGCTGCATTTTGAAAGATTAGCAAGGGCGTCCTTGGCTGGGTCCTTGCATATTAAAAAGTGAAGTTCAAACCTGGGTTTTTCTTGTGGGATGGGGGGATGGGGAATAATTCAAACCATCACTCCCTTTTTTTTTTCTTCCATTGAACTTTGTATAATGTAAAATTATACCAAACTTGCAACAAAAGGAGGAAAGGTTTACAAAGAATTAGCTAGAAAATGAGTGGCTCTTGTGAAGATGAAACATGCTCCAAAATTAGCTGAGGGTTTGGGTTTCTTTTTATTTCTATATTCTTTGCCTTTCATCAGCTTTGCAGATTTTAGAAAGAAGGAGCTAATTTTTCCCACTTTGTCTCCTCAATATTTTTCCACGGTATAAATAATACATAACAATAACAATATTTGGAAGGAGTGGAATCTGTCCTGGTGTCTGAGCCGGGTTGGTGGCAGACAATGTGGATGAGGGTTATGCACCGTGGTGAAACCCTCGTGTTAAACAGCGAGGACCACGAACAAGCAAACCCATCCCTAGCTTCATGTGCTGAAGGAACATCCACAGAGGGATGCTTAGGGACGAGTGACCTTTCAGATGAGCAAAAACAAGCAAAAGCCCTTTATAAAGCAGGAGGATACAAAACACAGCCCCAGGCTGCCCACACTGCTCTGCCAGTGACTCAGCCCTGAGCCTGAGCCTCTCCTAGCCCCGACCAGAGAGCGCAGTTCCTCTGACTCATCCCCAGCACAACAGCAAGGCTGCCAAAATGCCAGCGGGGTCTGGTGACAAAGGTACCACACACCAGTGCTTGGGCTGAGAACAACCCACCCACTCCCCGTAGGAAAGGGCAGCAAATTTAGGAGGCCACGCCTGACCCGGGCTGGACATGGACCTGGGAGTGAGAGCATCGTCGTCTCTGCCCGTGCACGGGTGAGATGGGGCTGCTGCAATGGCCAGCCAGGGGCTAATGAGCAAATAGTAATAAGCTAATAATTAATAGAAAATGGCTAATTAGCCAGTAAGTGTTTTAGAGCACTGAAGCCCCTGTCAGCTCCCTGGCTGCAGTGAGAGAGTGTGGATCCAGATCTCTGTAGTTTGACAGCAATGTCCTTGATCTTTTCAGCTGTGTAAATAAGTACATAAATAAACTACACACACGCGCTTTCCTTCAGAAACGAATGGGAATTTTCCACACACAGACAAGGATCAATCCTCTGCTCAAGGTTTCTTCCCATGCATATCCCCAGGACTCCGGTGCAACACAGGATCCTGCCGCAGCCTCCGCTGGCATCTCTGAATCTCTGCTGCCATAAAGCAGCTGCTGGTGCTAAGTGACTTTCTGCACCAGCGGCCCTCTCACGAGCAACACTGATTTTTCTTCCCTTAGCAACTGAAGATGCAGGGCGTGACTTCAGTCAATTGATTTTGATGGGGATCGCATCCGCTCGCGCAGGGAGGGATTGGATGTGCCGCGAGTGCCTCAGTCCCGGAACGAACAATTGAACCAACAGCAAGGACAGCAAAGGCAACACATCCCAGGCTGTCGCAGGTAACAGCCACAGTCCATCACCTGCAGGAAATGACTGCGTTACAGTAAATCCATCCGCGCCCTGGAGCGGAACCATCCTGCGCCCGACCTCTCCCAAGTCAAAGAAGTGACTCATTTCTTGATGAAACTCAGCCGGGCTTTAGTTCCCCATGGGTTGCACGATAACTTTGCAGTCCCTGACCAAAATGAAGGAACGCTACCTCGGCAAAGTGAGTGCTTTTAGATGTGCATTCCCCCGGTGCCTGCTCACTGTTACGGGCTCTTCTTCAGATGCATCAGTATTTATAAACCACAAGCTGCTTTTGCTGGGTGCTTTTGCTTTTTCCATCATGGCTTGACCTCTCAGGCAAGACCTCATTCTCCTTCAGAGAAAACAGCCCCACCATCACATCCCATCCAGTGAAGGTGGCCCCTGTCCTGTGACAGTCTTGCCGTGCTGTGAAGGGGTTGCTTGGGCACAGCCATGTCCCAGCTGATCAACAGATGGGGAGAACTTGACCACGAGCCCTGTACTGCCCTGTGGTGGGTTTCTGGATATTCTAACCCTAAAAACACAGTGTCTGCAACCAGGAGGCTCTCAAATATCCCAAGCAGGGCAGCCAGTTGAGTTTTCTCTACTCCATCCCCTCCCAGCACTGTGGGTTTTCTTCCCTGGTGCAGGAGGAGCAAATATATTACCCACCACAGCAAATGCCAGACAGACAAACACAGGCACTTCTCAGGCCTGGTGAGTAGGGCACATCTCTCCCCAGAGAATAATCTCCCTGCGATCAACACATAACCACTGAAAGACAAATGAGAATGAAAAGGCCTCTCAAATTTAATAGCCTCCATGAATTACACCGCCTTTCATCTACATGGACTGTCACTCCTTCCATTAAAGAGTCACTGTCATCAGTAATCCATTTTAAGATTTATAGATGTAGAGATTTATAGACTTGCTGTTCTTACCTGCCTGTTCTCCCCCATGTACCTCCAAGGACCCCCAAAAGGTGGGATTCTATCCAAAGCCTCTCTCCTGTATCTATAAACCTGTGATGGGATGGAAGGCTTCTGAATTGGATGCCAACAAAACTAATAATGCTGATAAGGATAGCAAGGATGATAACTATGAGGGGGAGAGAGGGGAGCAATGACAAGGACAAGAAAGAATAAAAGATGAGCAGGAGGAATAAGAGCGGGATAATCCAGATTTTTATGTATTTTTCCCAATTCTTAGTCTATAATTCTATAATTTCAAGAGAGAAACAGAGAAAGAGAAAAAGAGAGAGAGACAAATAAGAGAAAGAGAGAAAGAGAGAAAGAGAGAAAGAGAGAAAGAGAGAAAGAAAGAGAGAAAGAGAGAAAGATTTTTTTAGAGAA
>VZTD01005508.1:279593-343304 GCA_013397725.1 Rhagologus leucostigma | reverse complement strand
AATTAGGTTGGTTTGACTCTTTGGTCATTTTTTTAGTTAAGAGGAAAAAAAAGAAGCTTGCATCCTTAAAGTAAATGTATTCAGGTCCCACTTTTGCATCCAGGAAGGCCACTCTACAATGCTCACAATAAAGAATATGCTCAGGTGGGAGTATGCTGACATTACAAAGTCTCTTCAAACATCTACAGGAATTTTAGTACAAATGAGCCTCAAGCTACCTGCTTTGCATATTTTTATCTGATTCTAGTGCAGTTGCACAGTTTGTTCTGACAGCAATTGAATACCCATATGTGGATTAATACCTCCAGCACAAAAGCATTTTATGCTCGTGCTGCTCGAAACCAGTCTGTTTGCACACTCAATTCCACCCTGGATAAAACTGCAAATACTTAGGTGACTTAGAAATCAAAGTACTATTCAAAAGCTTCTAACTCCTTCTGGATCTGGTTTTGGGACATGTGTGTGAGAAACAGATCTAGTTATCCTCACTCCATTATTCCTCACATATTATTCTGACACCAGGTAGTGTTGGAGGTAACACTGAAAAAGAAGCATTGGACTCAATTCCTTAGGTAACCTTAAAAAATCTCTGTTCTTTCTAAGTATTTCTTCATGTATTTGTACCTGCTTGTTTGTAAGGAGAACTAGGGCAAATCTACCTCTGAGTTTTTTTGCTGTGTTGAAGAAAGCTGTAACGTTTGGTGAGCTACCAAAGAAAATGGTCTGGTACAAATGGCTACGCTGTAAATCAATGGAAATCTCCAGGGAACACTATCCATGTACATCAAAAATAAGGCTCTCTTCCCAAATGCAAATTTACTTAAAGAGCAGTGAACTGTGGGGACTGAATGTGTAAAATATTCTAATTAGTTTCCTCTTAATCATAGCCATTACCACAGGCTATCGTCGTACTGGAAGCTGTGTCTGAGCTGATCCTTTACACCATGCACATGTGACAGCTGCCAAAGTAATTATGGGCACAAATTTCACTTTCTGTTTGTATTTTCCAACTCCAGACAGAGAGAAACCAGTGGTGGATTAATTTTGCTGTGCTCTCGGGGATAGGCTGCGCTAGGATTCATTTTACATTGATCCTTCTCAAGATCTTCAGCAGACAGAGCTGTAACCCATGAAGTCAAGAGCTGCCTTCCTGTGCTCCAAAGTGTTACACAGGAAGGAAGCAGCCACGAAGTCAAAGCTGTTAAGAGTCTCCTCCCTGAACAAACAGTTTCCTAAATAAGTGCTCTGGGCTCATTGCCTTTAATAGTGTTTTTCAGTGTTGCCTCGAACACTACCTGCTGTCAGAGTAATATGAAGAACAATGGAGTGAGGATAAGTAGATCTGTGTCTCACACAGATCATCCCAAAACCAGACTCATAATGAGTTAGAAGCTTTCGAATACTAGTTGTTACTTTCTTTTTTTGGCTGCATATCGTTAATATGCTTGTATTTGTCTCCCAACAGCATTACTCTCTTGCAAAACATCTCCTATACTGGGTCTTCTATTTACACCACCTTTTGCATGGCACAACAGCTATTTGAGAAATAAAATTCAACAGGGCAGAAGGGCAAATGATGGGATTTTAGTGTGCTTACACTGCTCTTGACCCATCTTTCAGGTGACAACAGAGGTCACTTAATGGAGCAACAGCATTGTGGATACCTTGAAAAGAAGCAGGGTGCTCAGCTCCAGGCAAATTCTTGCTGTCTGGGAAGTGTTTTACTGTGTTTTAAGCACCAAAGGGATGTTTGTGCTTGGGCTGAGAAAATGGGAAAATAGTGTAGAACTCGCTCACCTTTCCAACTCTCCTCCTGCATCAGGAGGGTGTCCATGGTGGCCGCCTCCTCTTCCTCCTCCTCTGCCTGAAGACAGCAGTTTGGAAGTGCACTTTGGGCATAACCCATAACCTGGCGCTTGGGCATCTACCCAAACCCATGGAGATGCTCATTTGGCAAATGGCCTCTCTCCTTCCCCATCTCCCTTGATTCCAATGCCCTAAATCTCCAGGCAGGGCCAGTTGTGCTGGAAACCAGAGGGTGAGGGAGGCACATAGGAGGCAGCAGCCTCCATGCCCATGTGAGAACTTGCAGAAGAACACGTGGGATCAGCTATTAAATACACCCACAAACAAAGCAGAAGATTGAAAATGCCATTTTGCAGCCTCCTGGCAGCAGTCACCGTGTTGACAGGGAGCAACACAGCATCAGACGGGGGCAGAGCCCAAACCTCTTTTTTCACACACACACATCCCACCTACTTTAGGTAGTGACTTAGATATCAGCAAAAGGACTTGACAGTTTAATATTTAAACAACTTGTTTCACATTTAGACCATCATGTTAATGATCTGTGTGTCACAACAATAATCAAGTGGGGTAGAAGCTTGCTTGCAATTAGCCCCTTCTCCTGTCACTCTCTACAGCACATCAGGCCCATGGCTTCTAATTTTAGACAAATGCTTGCTTTAAAATCCTATTTACAATTTGCTTTAAAAAAAAATCCACAAATACTTGTGTTCCCATGGCTCTGTATAAAAAGTTTCCTGGATGACAGGAGGTGAGTCTGTGACAGCCCCCAGTGAAGAGCCGGTCCCTTCCCTCCTCCTTGGCCATTCACCCCTTCTGCTCCTCTTCCCTGCTCCTTCATGATGCCCAGACAGCTGCAGCCCTCTCCCTGCTGTCCTCAGAGAAGAACATTTCATTTTTGGGTGCCACAATAAGCAAGACAGCTGCTGTGCCCCTTATGGCTTCTGTCCATGCACCATAGAGTGTCCTATAAATGCTGAAGGAGGACGCTTATTCCAAAACTTTGTATACCCGTCAGGGAAAACAGAGGCAAAGCCAGAAAATTATATATACAGGTGGGATTTGAAGTATTCAAGTGGTGAGAAAATAGCCTGGCTGGTCCTGCTGCTGCTCCACAGCCCTTACGCAAAACCAGATTTAAGCCTATTGCACTATAATCCCCTCCTCTTACCTCTTTATTCTTGCTCTTGAATAATCTGCATTGTGCTGGGACTAATCCCAGCCAGAGGCCTGTCGTGCTGGAGATTGTGCTTACAAAGCCAAGACCAGTGTCACACAGAGCTTTAAACCTCACTTTAATTTTGGTGCAAATTACGCAAAACAAAGTGTTCACAGCACTGTTCAATAAGCTGGGGAATTTTGTCAGGAATTTGTGTTGTGTTGAAAAACGGAGATATACTTCTTTTCTGTCTTTAAATAAAAGTAAAACGAGAACCTCATCACCAAGAACAGCTTCTACCAACAGTAACCTGGACCATTTTTAAGCCAGCAGAGTCTTTGACTGATCGCCCTGTGCGTATCAAACCTCAGCTGTGCTGTGGTGAAGCCCTGAGCAACAACATCCCCAGCAACACAGCGCCTGTGCCTCTTCAACATCTTTATTAATGATGTACAGCCGAGCCCCTGCTGCTCGCCGGCGCTTACCACCGGATTTATGGCCAACTTCCAGGGCCTTTCCCAGTGCTCTTAATTTATTACAACAACGGTGTTCATACATGAGCGTCCCATGTGAGGGACACGGCAGCGTGGCCCGCAGCGTTACAGCACACGAGGTCTATCAGAGTCCTGCCAGCCCTGGCAGGAGAAGTCTCAGGGAAGCAAGTGTCTCCCAGCTAACAAGCCACAAAGTTGCTTTTTTCAGCCTTTGCAAAGCATTTATCAGGGCTGTAAAGGGGCAGTTTGCATCTGGCCACTGACTCCAGCAAGGTGTCCCCAGGAGGGTGGCTGCAAAACTGCTGAAGTCTGAGCTAAGCCCTTTCATCTCCCGCCAAGTCATCGCAATCCAGTTCTCAGAGAGTAATCTCTTTTCCCTTTTTTCAGCATGGCTTGATTGTATCTAAACCTCCCAAAATCCCCACCTCAGCTCCAGCTTCCTGTTAAGTTTATCTGTTTTTTCTTGCTAAGTTTTTCACTTTTGACTGTATCAAAAGGGTTAGTAGGTTCCAAAAGTGGTGTTCCCAGGGGACCACAGACTTTTCCCACACCAGGAATTACAGAAATGGTGATGTGATGGTTCAAGGCTTCCTCGGGCACAGAAATCAGAAGATTATCAATAGTTTCCTAATTCTTGGAGAAGGAGGGGCGGATCAGCAGAATGGCTGCCTTGGACTTGGGCCTGTTTTTAGGAGCCTGGTTGACAGAGTTCCTTGGGAGGCAGTTCCTGAAGGGCAGAGGAGTCCAGGAAGGCTCGATGTTCTTCAGGAAAGAAACCCTAAAGGTGCAGAGCAGGCCTTCTCCATGTGCCAAAAGATGAGCTAGCGGGGAAGACTGGCCTGGCTGAACTACAAGGATGTTGTGAGGTTCTACAGGGAGAAAATTCAGAGGGGCCAAAGCCCAACTAGAGCTTAAGCTGGCTCTTGCTGTGGAAGGCAGTAGAAAATGTTTCTATAAATATATTAGCCATAAAAGGAGGACTAAGGAGAGTGTCTATCCTTTACTGGATGTGAGGAGAAACTTAGAGACAGAGGATGAGGAAAAGGCTGAGGTACTTCATGGCTTCTTTGCCTCAATAGTGAGACCAGTTGTTCAGCAGGTACCCAGCCCCCTGAGCTGGAAAACAGGGATAAGGAGCAGAATGAAGTCCCCGTAATTCAAGGGGAAATGATCAGCGACCTCCTCTACCACTTGGACACCCATATTCTGTGGGGGGATGTGGTGAATCTAAACTATTTAATAGGAAATGATCCTTCCCGGTAATTTTTTTTAGCCATCCTAATAGAACTTTTTTGTTGGTAACATTTTATTAAATTTGACAAGGTGATAACAAAAGGCTATAGAAAGGTATTCAGCTTTATTACAGCCTACAGTACTTTTCCATAAAGGTTAGTATGGACTCACCACTCCTAATAATTAAATGGCAGTACTTCTGCTGAGAATATTCAAACCTTGTAGTCCTGCCCTTTCAAGAAGAATCCTTTGTTTTACATTCTGTCCTACTCCACTCTTCTTCTGTGGTTTTCCCCATCAAAAGGCTACATTTGCAGAAATTTAGGGATATCTTCTCTTTCCTCTCAAAGTACTACTGGATGCACTATAGTAAAATGCAAAATGAAATCTCCCGATCAAGACAATTTGAAAGCTGACAACATATTTTGTTCCCTAACTATACATCCAAATCATCTCCAAAGTACTGTAGTCTTCTCTTGGAGCTGATAAGCCATTTAAAATGCATTATACTGGTGACAGACAAGCTGGCATTTGCTACAAGCATTTTTATGATTCAGTAGTTTTCAGAGAGACTAGAAAACTAAGTAGCAGATTTACAGTATAACAAAATAAAAGCAGAGATCTCATCTGCCTGATGAACGACTAAAGCAGCTTTCATCTCCAGATCTGCAGGTAAGTTTGCCTGAAGGTGGAGAACTTATTGCTTAGGATGTGATACCCTCAGGCTACAATCACATGGCATCTGCTGAACACTGTACACAAGCAGGGGGTAGAGAGATTTGTAACTCTGGGGCAGTTTCCATCTAAGCAAGACATGTAAGTGCAATAAACCTGAAAGGAAAAGGAGACCCAGGGTAAAGAGAAGTGTCCATATATGTACATGGGCCCCAGCAGCCGTGCCTGCCTGGCTGCTCTGTGCAACCCTTGGCTCTCTGGTGAAGGTGCCACAGCAGACGTGTGGCTTTTCGGAAAGAAACAAATTCAAGGGCAACTGCACCTGAAAGGCCATTACATACATAGAATTTGGCATCAACAGGCAGGCAGGCAGAGTATTCCTGGCTGCCTTATGCCTTAGCAAACAGATATTAGATAATGCCTCCTTCTTGGCCAAGCAATGAGTCAGTGGTTGAGATGAAGGGGGAGCTTTCTTGACTTCCATTCTCCACATCTGACCAGAGATCATGGCAGCTGCCTTCACCCACACATTTGAAAAGGTCACAACATCTGCCTGTCTCTCAGCACCAAGGGACACACTCAGCCCACCTTCCACTAAGGGTTAACCAGGCTGTTTTGAGTTAAAATGTCCTAGATGGTGAGAGAGTGATGGAAAATTCAGACCGTCCCAGAATCCTCTTGTTCTGCCTCTCCATCACCTCTAATCTTTCATCTCCCTCTGTTAGGGCTTAGAATCAGGGACTCATACAATCGTTCAGGTTGGAAAAGACCTGTAAGATCATCAAGTCCAGCCAGTTTCCTCTGTACCCTATGGAAAATCCCACAGAAGTCAGTTCCCTTCCCACAAAGGAAATGGTCATGAGGCCCTGTCAGATCTGGACTTGTACTAAGCCTTCTGAGGCCAGTGGGAACACTGGACAAAACCAGCGATTGCATTTTCTATGCACAGACTTTTTGGTGCTTTCCGTATGATTTTTAAACCATGAGTAACGTCAGCTGTCAAAGATTTGTCCTATATTTGAACCTTGCTCACAGTCACCCACTTGCTTAGCTGTAAACATGATTTTAACAAAGCCATTTCAACATCTTAGCTAATTTGGTTCTGAGGCCTTTCTCTTCCAGAGTGTGTAATTAAACTAAAAGAGCCTGGAAAAGCCCCTTACTGTAAATAATTTACAAGTTCCTCCCTGGGGACATTTTTTAATTATAACTCCACTGGTCAGATCTTACTGAATAGTCTGAGATAGCATTCCCTGCTGAGATCCTGAAATACAATTAACTTATTCCTTTGGTAATGGTTATTTTTCCTTAGTCTATCTATTTCTTATGCAGGGCAGGCAGATTTGTTTATAAACAAAGTGGAGATTGATAGACGCTTTGTCATGAGAATAGCAATAATGGCAATCGCTGTGCCAGACGGGGGCACGTCCATTTGAGGAAAGATGATACTGTTTTGAAGCAATTTTTATAAATCCTACCCTGACAATCCGGCATGGAGAGATACAAGAGAGCAACCAGACAGCCCCGATTCCTCTCTGTCTTGGCAGCCTGCCTCGCTCCCCGAGTGCCACTTCATGCATAGCAAACGTAAATAATCCTGACGCGCCCCCCACCCCCCTAACCTTTGTGCTTCAGGAACACTGCTATATACCATCAAACTGACAGTGATTTCATGTTCTGTGGCAAAAAGAAAAACCCTGAGCGACAGCGGCAAGGCTGGGGATGTCAAATGAAAACTGTCACATTTATTTAGCCCCGTGATTCTCAAGACAATATACATAAATAACGTTTTACTATCCCCACCAGCTAAATGTTAAGAGCTATCTGCATCAGCCAGGGTCCTGCAGCTTCTCCAGCCTGGCTGATGAGCCTGTAATGATCAACTCCTAACTGAGGAGAAGCTGGCAAGGAACAAAGCACCAGCTCCTCTTGTTCCCAATGATACAGTACATTAAATAGTTTCCTCATCCTTTCCCACTGCAACCGTAGCCAAAAGGGCAGCTTGGAGTGAAACTGGGAGAGAATGGCTGCACGAGGTACTGAAAAGTGATCTGAGACACAAGAAGTTTGGGGACACTCATTGCCTCAAGTCCTGAAAACCTTCAAAGCTTGCTTGCCTTTTCTACACCAATTAGTTCCAGCAACTCCAGTGAGCCCACAAGGAAAAAGCTTGGTGCTTATCTGCGGCTGTGCTCGATGAGAGCCTGTATTTTGCATCCAAAATCTTGTCTTTCATTTCCCCCCCCCCCCCCATTTTGAACTCTCACACAACAAACCCAAGTCCTTGTGTCTCAGCCCTTTGTTTCTGTACAGCTGTTACTGCTGGCTCTGAAGCCTCTTCCCCGTGCTGGCCTTTCTGTACACAGTTGTTCACCTTGTATCATCCGTAGTGAAATACCTACAAGCCAAACAACCCTTATTCCAGTGAATAAATCCAAGTTCAGACAGCAAGATCAAAAGCTAATCCAAAGGGATGCAAAGTGTTGGACCTAATATATGCATTTAAAAGATGTATCAGATGCAGGTTCCAGGTTTCTGCTGTGACAAGCACTGGCTTCAGCGTGGCTTTGTTGATGTTGGTGGCAGGCCGTGCCATATGGCACAGTGCTGA
This sequence comes from Rhagologus leucostigma, assembly GCA_013397725.1. Classification (NCBI taxonomy): domain Eukaryota; kingdom Metazoa; phylum Chordata; class Aves; order Passeriformes; genus Rhagologus; species Rhagologus leucostigma. Next base: position 335,326 of record VZTD01005508.1, on the reverse strand, counting down.
GCCTAATGTGGTAGGTGAACTCAAGCAGTTTTGCAGACAAACCTAGAAACAGGCCTGCCACAGGCAAAACCTGCCCCATCGTTTCGTTTTGTTGCCCTCTATATGCCAACGGAAATCCAGAAATGAAGAAGGGATTAAAATATTGACATGGCAGAGATGGTAAAAAAAGAGTTCCGATTTTCTCATCACTTTTATCCCCCAAAAGTCTGGAATGGTAGGACTCTGTCTCCCTCGTGTGAGGCAGGACAGCTGGCAGTGCTCAGAGCCGAGAGGACCTGGAGGACGCTCCAGTGACTGCACCAGCGCCGATGCTGTCACCTCAATTTCTGCTTGCACAACGCTTTGTGCACCCATGCACACACCTTTCATTTGGCAGGGTGCAACAGTGTGATGAGGAAGGGATGGAAGGCCAAGCCTGATCAGCCCTGTTTTACTAAGCAGCCCATATTGCAAAGTGCTACCAGCTGCCTTGCCCGGGCTGCAGCTTTCCTGCACACACGGGTGGGATGCCCAGTGGGCCAACACCAAAGGGATCTTCAGCCCGGCCACATGGACCTTGGTTAACACAGGATGGGGAAGCAGCAGGGAGCACAGGCCACAGAGACCTCAGTTGCTACGCTCACGTTCACCCCAGAGCCAGAGGGTTTAATCAGTTCCTGTATTAGCAGAATGGAAATAGCACTGGGTACAAGCACTCTGAGATGAAAAGGTTCGCACGTACTGTAGGCATGGTTTTGTTCACAAAACCAGTGGTTGTTGAGGAAGCCTTAAGGTCATTCCACTCTGCAGCTGGTCCTTGAGAATTTATGGATTTTTTAATGATGACACAGAGTAGTTTGGTGAAAATAAACGCACTGATTTATTGACTGAGGGAAGAGTTAAACATGCAGAGAAAAGGTGAAGTTGCATTAAAGAAGGAACACAAAATTCTGACAGTTTGATTGATCCTGATTGGAAATATTGTGTCCTATTACTACGAGGACAGTGTGCAGACAAAACTCTCTATCTTCTTCTCGATTTCCATGATTGTCTGGAGAACCAGAAAACAACCAACCTTCCACCCAAACAATTATTCAATCCATAAAACCTGCTCTCTGCAATTCTCAGCATCTCTTTATCACTTAACATAGTAGCACTCATACTTCACACAGTATTTTGGGACATTATGAATGGCTTATGTACAAAATTAGAGAACTTAAAGTAATTCTGAATATTGTTTTACCAAAAAAGAGCTCTCTCCAGATGGAGACTACATTACAATCTTGTATTCAGATAAAGGAAGGAACATACTGAAGTTAGGGACATCAACCTTTTTTTAATTAAGAGGTACTCCCTTTATTTTAAGACAATTGCAAAGAGCCAAGTAAACAGTCACTAATAAAATTAATTAAGGCTTTTTTTCCCATCACCATTTTTTCCCAGCTTACTCTTAAGACGTCTCCATCAGTTTCTTTTTTTGCTCATGGACGCACACAATATTTAAGTACGAAGAACTTTTACCATTACAAGTATCTACTTCCAGAATGAATCAAGAACTGTCATTACTAGACAGTTCACTTTTAAACCAGAATAATAAAACTGTTAAGTATCAAGAAGCTTGTACCTCAAAGATATTATGAGAAGAAATGGTCCTTGCTGTGATAAACAGTCATTCTTGTTTGTATTGATTCTAGAATAAGAATTCACACCAGACGTTTGCTAATTAGAAGCAAATCAACACAATCTTCACTATTATTACCACAGTTACACTGTCTTTTGAAGTTTTTTTCCCCAAACACAAATAGTGTATTTTATTGGTCCCAAAGTCATATATGACAAATAAAAAAAAACATGATTGATGGATCTGACACCTTTGGTTGGTTGCTCTGAAGGTGGGTTGGTATCAAAACACTTTCAGCAGTCTTCATAAAGGATTTCATCTATTGGAACATCATTTTCTGTCACAGGCACTGATTCACAAATCTGTTCTCTAAAAGCCAAAGCAATCGTGTAAGGCTTTCCACGGGGATGTTTCATACATCTTTCAAGATAGGTATCGTAATATCCTTTCCCTCTTCCCAATCTGTTGCCTTTTTTGTCAAACCCAAGGCCTGGCATGAAGATAAGGTCAAGACCTCCTGTAGAAAAATGAAATAAGAATTAGTGGATGCCCTGTGGATTTTCTGATGGCTTGACTACAACCACATAACTTCAGACATTTGCAAGAACGGAAGCTTTGTGTTTTGTAAAATGCTTCCCTTTCTTTGATCAGATGAAAAATACTTTGAATACTAAACCTGTATATTTACATTTTCATCTTATCAGTTGCATACTAGATCAGATGAAAAATAATTAGATCTTGAAAAGCTGAATGGAAAAAAACCCCTACATTTTAAAAAATTTATTTTATCATTTTAACCCCACACTACCATATACTAATGATTATGACTCTAAATCCAGGCAGAAACTGAACTCAGGGAAATGAAATGCAAGAGGAATCAGAAAATTAAATGAACTTCAACATCAGACACAAAAATAGAAAAGGAAAAAAGAACGAAAAGAAGTCGTATAAGAGAGAGGGGAGACACCTTGACACCACTGTAACATGCCATGAACCTTCTCTTGACCTTCCAAAACCAAAAAGCCTTGAATAAAATATATTCTGAAAGTGGCTATTTGCCCTCCTATATCAAGATGAAGATTTGAAGGCTTGTCCTTTCATGATGTCAGGTTCCTTTTCTCCCAAAGGATTTTCTTCCTCGGCCTCCAGCAATTCTCACTGCTGTTCCAGCAGCACACACAGGCATCCTGCTTCCCTGCCCTAAATATCCCTCCTTCCAGGATTCTTGTGAGATTGCACTTGATTGGAACTCAAAATCAGCTAAAAAACTGAAAGAAGCTGCATAAGCTGCTAATCACCTGGACTGGCTGGTGAAACTCTAACAGAAGACCCCACCAACCAGCTCCAGATAAAAAGGCAAGATTTCTTGCTTTGCTCGTGCTCTGTGAGGGGATGTGGATTGGCACCACGTCAGGGAGCCAGCTCCAGTTTACACTTGGCTGCACACTTGTTTCAGGAGCTGATTCACATCACTGAAACCGTCTGCCACGAGGAGTGACCACCAGGCACGGAGGCTGCTGCACATCCCTGTCACTTACGCGAGGCTGGTACGTTCAGAGTGAGAAGTCTTGCGCGGACGCCCTCTAAACAAATGAGCTGGGCTGGCCTGGTGCCGACTGCCGAACCCAGGAATATCCCACTTACTCCTTTCACAATGCAAAGAAAGTCTTTATTTCTTGCTGCTGTAGCAGACAGACACTTAAGGAGAGAAGGGCAGGGAGTGGCAAGGCAGCACAGACTAAGAGACAGCTGACACGAGTCTGGAAAGAAAGCAAATACACAGTCTCAGTCCACTGCTTCTGCCTTCTTACACAAACAATACCCAGCCTTGAGCAGCCTTTCTGTGACCAGGCTCTGCTCCTTCACCACCTCGGACCTGGTCAGGTATTTTTCTGCTTTTTCCATGTCCACACCTACTCTTTCCTGCCATTTTGGGCTGAGCTGCTTTTACTACATCTATCAGAGGGATGACGCCCACCATTGAAGGAGATGTGTGGGAGCATATACTGGAAAAGACTGAGAAAAGCAGAGTTTTTCAGTTTAGAGAGAATCCCATCTGAGACTACATTATCAACTCCAAACTCTGCCTGGAAGGGTATGTTAACAGTTCACATAAGACCAAGTCATTGGCACACACTTTCCAGGCTCCTGGAGATTTCCTTCCACTCTTCATTGTTCAGAGAAGAGTCACTGACATGAAAACTCATTCATCATGATCTGATGTCTTAATTAGAACACTGATATAAAATATGCAAGGCAACACAGTGTGAAATGCTTAGAGAACATCAATCTTGCAAATCCGACATCATACAGTCGAGAAGCACAACTTTCCTAAGGAGGTCAGGGGAGTAAGGGGAGGGAATTAGCCAAAGGACAGACCACAGAATAATACTGGTTGAAATAAAAAAGAGTCAGGAGTGTTTTACCACACTGCAGTCAACTTTTGACTCACAGGACACTGAAATGAGTGAAATAGCAAATGGCAAACAAAGGCAAAAAGAGGCCCGAAGGCAGAAGTATGGTGTCCCTGAAAAGAGATGCCATTTTCATGGTACCACCATGTACATCATGTTGGACATACCACACCTCAGTTTGCTCTTTGTCAATTGTCAGGCCTATGGATTAGGAGCTAGAAACCAGCCCCCATTAGCAAGGTCAGGAATAGATTCTGCAGGTCAACCCCTCCCCAAGTTACTCCTACTTATCCTCTCCATAACCTGCCTCACATCAGCCTTGTGCAGGTATTCAGGTGGCCCAGAAACTGGTAAGTACCAATCAGTAATGATGCACAGAACCAAACACAGTCTGCCTCACAGTCTGTTTCAGCCGTTTTCACTCCAGGTGCCTCTCAAGACAAAAAGCAGGAAACATTTGCAGTCTGCTGCTGGCAGGAAGAATGCACACGGGGCAAATCTGCAGAGCAAAACTGTGCCATTTCTTCTTACATTTCTGTTAGAGACAGGAAGAAGACAAGTCAGGGGAAACACTAGGGAAGGAGGGAAATGGTAAAAACAGTGAAGGGAAGAAATATATTTTCTGTGGAGTTTAACTGATAGCACCACGCACCTCAAGTGAATTTAGATGTATTAAAGCACTGTGTTTTCCTCTGGGTTCTCTGAAGAAACAGGGGCTCTTTTAACAAGTTGGCTCCTCTGTAATCACGGGGGTTTTATGCTGACGGACTCAAACAAGCTTATGCAAATCTCAAAATGAAAAATTATGCTGTAAATACTGTAATAGGTACCCTTTACATTTTTCTTCTGTGGAGCTGAACACCGACTGCCTTGCTGTGACTCACAATATCCGATATCCATGCAACTCACGCTGCACAAGATTTAAGTAAAATGTCATTCAAGACTTTTGGTAGAAAAACGACACAACTAACCCTGCAAGGAGCCCAAGGGCAGCTCAAGCAGCATTAGTCCCATATCCTGTATCAGGATCTAGAATGGATGGCAGAGAGCTGCATGGAGTAAATGTTTCCCTGACATGTAACTTGGGGAGCAACAAAACCTCTTGTGGTGTCTGTGGCAGTGTGGGGGAAGAGCTGTCACAGGAAGAGAGGTGACACACAGATGAGACCAAGATTGCAGACACATAAGATTGCTATCAGCAATGAGGGTTCATCAACAGGATGGCAGCTGAAGATAAGAACTTCTTTCCCCTCATGGCATGGGGTCCTCATGCTCCCCAGCTCTTCCAGCCTTGCAGGACTACTGTCTGCCCCTCAGGACCGTGGCTTGCTCTGTCCTCACATCCTATTGCTCTTGCTCTTACAGACCACTGTGTGAAATGGCATCCCTGCCCCTGAGAAGACAGAGCAGGTACTCAGGTATCAAACACAAGTCAGGTTTTAGTGCCTCATAAAAGATGTTAAGGAAGTCTCACATTTGACACCTACTTCTGCCCCTCTCCTTGTAATGTGTCTGTAGACATTAACCGGTGGTTCTTGGATCCCCAAGGGTCCTGTGACCACATGCCAGGAGCTCAGGAAAGCAGATCCACAGCCGAGAGTTTTGTTACAGGCAAGCCATGCTTCTCCTGGAAAACCTGCATGTGGTCTGCAAATTGCTAAAGGCTGAAAACACTGTCTCAAGCGACAACATTTTGCTCCAGCTTCTATGTAGAGAATATCCATGGCTCTTGCACACTTTAAGCTACTGGGTATACCCGTAAGGTTAGTAATTACAATGACAGTCACCTAATACTCAATGTATTTATGGCATAAGCTCTTGTGGCTACAGCTCCTTCAACTGTGTAGCACCACATGTGAAATAATACACCCTGACTTATCTGTCAGTGTGGGCATACAGCCACGCTGACACGGCCACACAGGCTTCATTTATACTGCTAAATGCAGTACAGCCAGAAAACAAACTTATTTACAGGATCACAGGTGGTCAATACCTTAATTGTCAGCACAGTGTCTGGCACTGCTGATGACACCCATGACTGCTCCAGGGGACAAGACTGCCATGTGCAGTAAAGACAGAAGGGTACAAGTCTGGCTCCTCCAGACAAAAGCAGAGAGGCCAAGTTCTGTGTAGTGTGGACAGGACTGATCTGTGCCACTTAGGCCTGTGTTGTTTGGCAGAATAGATGCAGTCAGATTCTGAACCTGTCCTGTGGGTGTACAGGCACACTCTGTTTGCACTGACTCCCTTACATCGATGTGGGGACACCTTATGTCACAGAGAAGTGAAATGACTGGCCCAAGGACTCAGGAAACATGTGGCAAAACTACATGCAAGAGGCAGGTGTGCAAGCTGCACATGCCCTGACTTAGCCAGCAGACCAAAACATTAGCATCCCCTCTCAGTGTGTTAAATAAGAATACATGGTTTCGTTTCCTCTAGGCAGCCACAGTGAACCTCAGTTTGGCAGTACATTTCTCATTACCCTTCATGATGATATCAGGTTTGATTTGTTCCCCAGGGAAGGATTTTCTCCTTGCACCTCATTACCTCTCTTCTCCTTAATCTGATGTTCCTATTTGAAATGCAAGCCGGCATTTTCAGAAGTGTTCTTGACAATGGTTAATTATAGAAGGGTCCATCAAACCGCACAGATACAGGTCATGTAAAGACTGCTGGGGACTTGTTCCGCCCTCAGAAGGAGCAGTCAGCCTGGCCTCTCCTCCCAGGTTCAAATGGGCTCCACCAGCCCGTTGCCACCCGCTGTATGGGGTCACTCATCTCCCCCAGCACAGCTTGACAGTCCTAATGGAAGCTGAAACTGAAATACTCTGTCATCCCAACTTCTCATCCCTTGCTGCCACTTACTTTGTAGGCACAGCAAAGCGCCTGGGACCCATCAAAGTGGGAGCTAGGACTCTTTTGATCCTCTCCTCAAAAGCGCTGACAGAGGACGGGGCAGAGGCCGAGCTGCAGCAACTCCCGTGTGGCTGTAAAGAATGGCAACGTGCTCACATGAACCCTGCTCACAGCACAGACGCTGTCTGAGCCTACAAGAGGTCAACAGCGATCAGCTCCGTGTCACTGCTGCTGCTCCTCACAGCAGCAGCTGTGCAGTTTGAGCTTCCCCTGAAGCACAGAAGTTTGTGCATTGTTTACTCCATCACCACAAGGATGGCTGGATCCTCACAGTGTGGTACCTCAGGCAAGAACAAGCTTGCCAGTGGTTGGTTTTGTTCCACACTCACCTCGCTCGTGCTTTGCTCAGATGTAAATGATTACATAAGGTGCAGGAGCAGAAGAACCAGGCCAAGAACAGCTTTCTGTTTAAAGGCAAGGAGTGTTCACGTTGCTGTGCACACCATAAACAATGCCAGATCTGTGCAAAATCTCTGCTGAGCTGACAAGTAATTGAAAGCTGTTGATCACAAGGAATGAAAACTTACTTTGGTCCTTTTCTGACTTAGCAAAGACCACAATGGATTAAAAGGCAAACCCTGTTGCAGGAAAACCTTACTTTTGAGAATGAAAAAGGTGCAGTAACCATCTGCTGCCTCTGTACCTGCTACCCTGGCACAAAGGAGAAAAAGTAACTCAACCACTTGATCCTAATAGCTAAGTATCAGTCTTGGTGACGTGCAGGGTACGAGCCAATGAATTGGAATAACTCACAAACTTCTAATTAAGGACAGAGTCATTACTGCAACTTTAATTACTGTCAGCATTAGCATAGTTAGGCCTTTTGGGTAGGTGTTTGCTTTCAACACATACTCTGTAGGGCACAGATCACCATCTTGTTCTGTATTTACACAGCACCTAACACTGTGGTCTGAGTTAATCACCAGATCTCGGGGAAAACAACTCCACAAAAGTATTTCACCTATGCTGCAGCAAAACAAATCCCTTCCCCTTTATGGCTTCTCCTAGAACACCCTGGGTGCCCCAGCACCACTCCTGAGGTTACCAATGCTTACTGTTTCCTTCCAGATAAAAAGGTTTCTGCCCTTTGGAAAAAACCTGCCCTGGGTTTCGAGCACAGCATCTCTGCTCTTACACATCTCTTGGTATAAGATCAAAAAGAGAAATCTCAGATCTGTTCACTACAGACCTGATCCAGACCCTACCGAGGTGCATGGTTCCCAAAGGGCTGGGACTACTCCCAGAGGAAACAAGTTCTTTTCCCCAGAAAGCCCTGGAGAAGACAGCTATTGTCATATGCCCAAGGAGACAAAAACATTATCCTTCGCTGCAACTCATAAACATTTGAAGAAGAGGCATCCATGCAAATCCAGTGAGGCGTACATCAGGGACAGAGAGGATTGCAGACATAAACAGCAACATTGCTTGCCTTGACCCCAGCCAGTCTGCTAAAATGTAAATGCAACCCCTTAAAAAGAAAGGAAAATTTTAACTGATACTTCTTATTTGCTTACATGATACAGTGTCAGAAGCTCAGCGTGAATTTGCATCTCCTTGGAAACCCAAGTTACAAGACAGATCAGATCATCAGTTGCTCTAAATTGACATTGTCCCACTGACTCCTCTCTGCCGCCACCTTGGGAACTACAGGAAAAATATCCAGTATTACCGACAAGAGTTCGAGAAGCATGAATTCTCTTCTCTTGTAGATACGTGGTGTTGGTTGTCCATAAAAAGCTCTCCTCGACTGCTCACTCTGTAGCCTCCTTAAGATCCCAAACAGATACCTAACAGGACTAAAAGCTATGTTTCACATTAGAGTAGAAAACCAGCTCATTTTAAACTGCAGTCAGTAGCTTTTCCTCCAGGTGTTTCCCCAATGAGAAGACCTTTAACTGTGCACTACCACATCACTTCAGCAGGACGTACTGTTTTCTACCTAGTCACAGACATCCGTTGTCATAGAATCACAGAGCACTCTTGAGTTGGAAGAGACCCACAAGGATTACTGAGTCCAACTCTCAAGTGAGCAGCCCACACAGGGATTGAACCCACAATCTTGGCATCACAAGCACCGTGCTCGGACCAGCTGAGCTCATCTCAGGGTGTTGCTTCAGAAGGAGCCAGAGAGACACTCATTTTTACCCAGCAAAGGTATCAAAAGTCAAAGTATCACATCCAAATCTCACAGGCTCCATCCACGGCCTCCTGCTATGGGACACACCACGAGGTCCTCAAGGCCTCACTGCCTCCTGGGAGAAATGCTCTTAACACCAGGGATGATTGCTTTATTTCCATTCTTGTGTATGAGAATTGCAGGCACTAGGAAGGTTTTGTCCCCTTTTGTCTTCTAAAGAACATTTTGCACACCCATAACCCACCTTTTACAGCCCTACAGATGCCAAGCAGACTATCTCCTCTGCAATCCCGGCGCCCCAGCCTCTGGCATGGCAGAGACAGCTTCTGTTATTACTTCAATAAAATATTTCGCAGAAAATAGAACCATCAGCAGAATCTACAAACAAGCACTGAGCAACTCAGCGTTTATCTGTCTACTCATCCATGTCAGTGCTTTGTGTCAGCATGAAACATTGGTCTTCACAGTTCACACTTGCCCTGCTGAACTACAGCATAATAAAATATTTATCCGCCTCCCTGAGAAGCTACATGATAGCCATCAGTCATAAAGGTTTAAAACAACTGAGTGGCAGCCACTCGCCCGTTATTAAACCTCAAAAACTTATAATAAAGCTGCTTGATTAGCTCCTGTGCTACTGAGCTGTGCTCAAGTAAATACCTCTGATTTTGAATTCGTTTAAACCAAAATCCTGCAGGTTTGGTGCCAATGCATCTGAAAAGCTAAGTGCACTGCACAGCATCGGCTGCAGTTTGTCAGCCCTGCTCAAACAAACCTATCCTGCCCCACAGACAAATATCCTTTCATGTGTCACCAGAGAAGCTACTGTACAAGGCTAAGACTTGTGTTTCTAGCTGGTTTCACAATGTGGAAAGGCTGTGCGAGGCTATAACCATCACACTCATTTCCCCTGAGGTTTAACTTACAGTAAGATGAGGACTAGAGTCTCATTTTCAGAGTTCTACCTAAAAGAAAATCTGAAAAGTATTTTTCTATTTCACTATTATTCATCGAGCCTGCGTAAGCCCTGTAAATAAAACATGATCACTCAATGCCACCCACAAAATGTCTGATTTTTGCAAATTCAGAGTAAAGGAAAAAATAGCTCAGGACTTCTCAGTTATCAGTCTGTGAAAAATGACTTAATCTGTTTCTGATATTCATATATGTGAGCACAGTCTGATCGGGAAAACATGGGCAATCAAAAATGGTTGCTTCCAAGGCTTGCACCTGGATTCTCCTGTGGTTTTAAACCACCAAAATACTCTGAAACCAGATGTACCAAGGAGCAATTCCCAAGAAAGAAGAAATGGCATTAGAGCCACTTTACAGCACATCAACATATCTTGTTAAATCAGCAAATGCTGACTGCAAATCTGTTCCTTTAGAGAAACTCACAAGCATTGATACTTGAACTGTTTATGTGCGGATACTGCTGCAGCCTAAAACACAAAGATCTTTGCGTATCTTCACGTGTTTTTATGGGAATTTCTTTATGGTCTTATCAGCTACACTTCCACACTGTTTGCCTGAGCACTCATTTAAATACTCCCACTGGATACACATGCATGTGCACTACTTCATTTCTTCACTCTTGGTCCTCTTTTGCATACTTCTGTCTGGGTATTTTTAAGTCAAAATAAGACAGAGGTGAATCATCTGGGGGTTTTTCAATACTTTATGCATCACTATCAATATTTCCAATACCCTTTGACTCACTCAGCAGATAGCCTATCATAAAATACGCAGAATTGCTTGTGAAATATAAACAGGTAGGACAACAACTTCCAAGTCAGAGCATAAACCTGGCTCCTGTAAGGAGTGACACCACTTGATGGGAGTATCAGGCTGCTTACAGGCAGAGTTTATTGAACATGCAGAGTCAGCTGGTTGGGAGGCGATGGCACCTTCACAGTTGCTGTCAAATATGTTAACACCACGACAGCTGAGAAATCCTGTTTCTTCCATCACAAGATTTTCTTTTATCTTTTCAAGCTTGCACAGTTTAAAAATCTGGTTCTCCCTGGAATCTTATACCTCTCCCACTTCAGTCCCTGATTTTTATGGGAAATTAGGCTGGAGCATTTCTTCTCCTGTGTGTGAGTACAATGCCTGGATGAGGTTTTAATTATAGGAAGACAGCCGAAATGACACCAATGCTCCATGGTAACTGTATGGAATGCTGACACCTGCCGGCAAAAGGCTTAATGTCACTCGTGGACAGGAATTTGCCCTCATCTACACCCCAAAAACTCATTCCCTTCTCACATGCACAACAGCCAGCCCAAGCAGGGACTGAGTTCAGCATGATGCCAAAGACGAAGATCCAGAGCTATCCTAACACCATGAAAAAGCAGCATGAATCTCCTGCTCCCTGAAAGCCAGTGGCTCTGGGCCAGCTCAAGGAGTTTCCCACCATCCAGGGGAATGACTGCGTATTTTGAATCTCAGCAAAACCAGCAGGGATTAACTGTGCCAGAAAAACAAATCTTTCGTAGCTGGAAAAGTGCTGACCTGATTTAATAGCCCACTAAGCTGGCAGAACACCAGTCCTAGGAAAAAGAAAGAAAAAAGTCACAGTTTTCTGCCAGATTCATGAGCTGAATCTGCTCAGCAGCAAGTACCAGAGATGGTACCTGGGATGAGGGGATGAAGCAAAAGAAAGAGGCAGCAGGACTGTCCCCTCCAGCACCAGCCAGCTGCAAGGAGGGCTCAGCTGTGTCACCAAACCACATTTTCAACCCACATTCCCTACACAGGTGGGCAGCAGGGAAAAGCTTCCTCTCCTGTTCCCCAGACTATGTGCACAAAGGCATGGAGATGAGCTTGGTGCTGGGTCTTCCTTTCCAAAACATGAAAATAAAGGGTGACAAAGATGTCTGTTTGCATTAATTACTGCAGCCAGAGATGCTTGCACATTGGCATTTCTCCTGCACGAGTTGTTGTACAGACTCCTGCCACACTCCAGAAATGAATCTCACCTCTTATCTGCCTTTCAAAGACTCCTGTCTCTAGGAAACAATACGAAAAAAAATGACAACGCTACTGTTCACACTCACTGGAGCAAAATTAGCCCTCTTTGAAACAAAACCCTCGAGAGTCACTTGTAGCGTCTTCAAGGCCCTTGCCCATGTTGCTTTCACTTATCTTCAAACTTTGATTACAGCAGAAGTAATCTTTTCAGTTGTTTTGATGAATTTTCTGCAAGAAGGCAAACATGGATGTGACACTTAAGATGACTACAAGGAAAAACAGTCTTTTAAAGCCTTAATGCACTTTATGAAAGCAAAGAGCTGTAGTGTTCCAGAGCTCTCAGCCCTTCAGGTTCACTGCAGGACACCCTGGCACGGGTGGTATTAAAATTAAACCACATGGTGCTCATGGTTTAGTCTGCACGAGGACATAAGGACACCAAAGGGCGTTACAAAGCAACACCACATAAACACATGAACTTTTGCATTTCAGAGCATTTTTTCAAAAGCCTTTCAAAAGATGAAGTCTCTGTAGTTGTGTCATACCTGTTTCTGAACAGAAGCACTGGGAGAAACTCAGCTAAAAGTGTCTGCCTTCACTTAGCAAATTGAGTGTTGATTATTAGGCTGTTTCAGAGAGTTCTGGAAGCTGGTGCAGACCTCAAGGGGAAGGGCTGAGACCAGCTCCAGGTGAGAGTAACCCCAGCACCGGCACGGAGCCGCACATCTTTCAGCTGAAGGCTGGGATGCATAAAAAACCTGAGGGAACTTGCAATCATCTGAAATGTTTTCTCTCCAAACAAGCATTTTCCTAGCTCTACCTGCTAAGGAACAAGCTAGATGGAATAATATAAAATTATTTTATGGATCTTTACTACTGGAACAGGCCCTTTAGTGAGGATGTGTTATTGTGGGATAGCTGTGTGGAAACCAGTAAGAGATCTGTCCAGTGAGCTGATTTGAAAAGCAGTGTTATGGTAGGTACAGAAAGAATTAACATCTCCAGTGCCACTACATGTACTTCACAGTATTTCTTTACCTGGGCATAAAATTTTCTCCCAGGCATCTTTTTTTCCGAAATAACGTCAGAGAGATTGTAAAGGTTGAAACAGCAATGGCTGGAACTCCTACAGATCTAGAAAAGCTTCTCTACAAGAAAAATAAAACAGTCAAAGTTTGATAGAAAAGAATACAATAGATATAGTACAGGTGTAACTAAGCAATGAATAATAAAAAGAAAGTAAATCAAACATCCTTATTTACTTCTGATCGTGGAAAAATGAAGTATCCCTTGAACTGAAAGCAGCAAATTTAAAATGAATACAAGGAACATAATATTTCACACATCGCAGGAACATAATATAATATTAACATAACAAGGAACATAATATTTCACATTACAACTAACTAACAAGTACAACTCACAGCTGTCGGAAGGCAGCAGAGCCAAGGGCTTAATACAAATAAAATTAGATGCTTAGACGAATGCTCCAGATGCCTGCTGGAAAGAGAAACCAGAACCTGTTTGTAAGGGGATAAGCTGGGGACTGCAGCTGCAGAGGTAGGAAGACACTTCAGTTATTGCTACACAGCTACAAGTTGTGAGATTTCCTGACTCTTGTAAAACATGTGATGCTGTATTGCATGTCCAGATCCTGCACTGCGAGGGGAAGGATCCTCTGTCCACAGGAAGATTCATGACCAGAATGTTAATGCCTCACTTGCACTGAATTTTGTTCTCCTTTTGCATATCAAAAATACTATGGATCATTGTCTCCAAACAGAAGTTCATTCCAAACTTTAAACCATTTCATTAAAAAATAAATTACATTAGCAGCTAAGCCTTGATTTTCAATTTTATATTGTGCCATGCACTCAGGTTTTCTTTTTATGACCAATGTAAAAAGATTTTAAATTATAATCTATCCCTTGACATATTTTGTACTGCAAGTTTTAATCAAGTCTCCCAGAGGAAAAGAAAATCTAACAGTACCTTCAATCACTTTACAATCTTGTTTGGTGTGGTTTTTTTTGGGTTTTTTTTTCCTAAGCAGAAACATTTAACATCTCTGCTTTTCATGTACCCGTATTTCATTTATTCCAGATACACTCCTATCTGCATATAGCTCATTTAAATATTCCCAGTTACCTCTGAGCATTATTTACTACACATCTTTTTTCAGAATGATTAGCATCATTTTGTATGGTCCCATTATGCCTTCATGGACAGCTGTACAACATCTAATGCAGCTGGAGTAGGATATTAGACCTTTCCTATGCTTCAAGCCATAGCGTTTTCTCCTCACAGTGTTTCTTATTTCTAAACTCTAATGTACCTCATCTTTCAAAACCCTCTCACTTCTGGTGCATTTTGGGGGGGGGGGGGGGGGGNNNNTGGGGGGGGGGTGGGTGTGAGGGAGGAACCCATGATCCTTTTTAAAAATCCCATTTTATTTTGCAGTTCTAAGTCAAACCTATTCCTCTTAAGACTGTGCTGCCATCAATTCAGTCACACTTCTGAAGAACTGTGCTAAAATTTGGAATAACTAAGAATACTGATGGCATCACAAGGCCATCAGTCCCAGCAGCAAATGCAGAATGTTTGAATGCATGAATAAACAGCAGGAATTTAAAGACAGGTAAAAAAGAGTTTCTGCAGACAAAAATGCTTCTGCAGGGCAAATCCTGATGGCAAAGTTTCAAATAGGGTTAATGGTCACTCAGGAATAATTTCAAACTACCTGAGGTTTGGAACTGCAGCCTAGAGGTAGCTAGCAGTTTCCTTGCAAGAGGATCACATTCCCTGGCATAAACAGCCCTTATAAACCAAATATAACCACACAGGGAAGCTGTCCCTGTCTGTTTCTGCTACCAGCAGGTTGTTGTAATTTATGCTACAGCAAGTCTCACAGTGTTCTGGAAATTAAAAGGGCAGAAAGATAAAACTACCTTAACCTTAAAAGCCAACATTCAAAAGGTTACATGAAAACAAAGCTTCAAGAAGTTGCTGCTAGACATATGTTAGTATTTCCTCACTTTGTTTCAAATTCGGATCCTTCCTTTTTCCTCATAATAAATTTTTTACCGGTATTGAAAGCATGGATTATCTAGTTAATATTTCACTAATTATCTTGAAGTTACAACACAAATGCTGTGATCAGTAGGCCACTGAAGTTTTCAGTGCTGAAAATGCCAGAAGTCTCCAAACTAAATTACGAAATACCACTCTAAGTTCTTAATACATTTATTTCTTGAAGCAAAAATGCATTATGCTGTAGTCGAGCAGTAGCAGATTATTCAGCATTCCCCATTACATGTAAGATGCTATATTGTCAAACGCTAACATTTTTTCAGCCTGGGTACTTATGCCAAACTGAGGTGGGGGGGTTACGTTCGTTTTATTCCTGCGAAATGGTTCACTGGTTTCTAAGAACAAAGCTAGCAAAAAAAAAAAAAAAAAAGGGAGAAGCTTTGTTGCTCCATGCCTTGCAGCAAGAACTTGAAATGCTGCTTGTAGTACCCTCACTGGTGATGTGGCTTTAGCCCTGTTCATTTCCATTTGAGCTGGGCTTATGCAATGCTGCAAATGTCTGAAAAGCTGCCACTGGCACAGGCTTAGGAAAGACGTGCAAGGGTGACTTCTGGGGCTCTCTGAAGATGCCCCTTCCCTGTACCACTACTGGAGTCACATTTGCATGGGTGGCCCCACAGCTCTCTCTAGGAGCCTGTAACACAGAGGATGTTCCCTCCATAATGGCACCTCATTCCCTCCTCCCCACACATGTAGCACTGATCCGGCCACATGGTAAACTGGATCCACTCACCTGGGTTCAAAACATCCCAACAAAAACAGGGGAGGGGAAAGGAGGAAAATGCTCTTCACCCAGAGCAGCAAGTTGATCCAGCTCACCAGAGAGAAAACACGAGGAGGGAAAACATGAGGAGGATGAAAACATGAGGAGGGAAAACTCCTTATTGGTGCACAGACACAGCACACGGAGCTGCAGGCTCAGCTCCTCTTGCCAGACCCATCTCAGCTGCGAGGACTCTGCAGGACTTTCATTTCACTGGCTGCTCCTATTCCTGCTGACTGGGGCAAGACTGGGAACTGAAACATGGAAGGAAATGATGATTGAAGTTTCACTGAGACATTTTTAGCACGACAGCCATTTTCACAACCCCTCATCATCAGCTTCCTACCAGCCCTTCAGTTGCATCAGTCCAATTCTGCGTGGTGGCCCTGTCTGAGAAGAGACTTCTACTGGTACTGGGTTGCTCCTAACCAAGACTGGTTTCCCAGTACAGCTCCCAGCGTGGCTGCAGGGCCATCTGTGCTGGCACAGGAGAGGAGGGGTGGGGACCAAGAGGAGGAGAAAGGGCAGCAGCTTATTTAATCAGGCACTGCCCAAAAGAAACAATCACAAAACTATGTCTTTTGTACTGTTTAGTACAAACAGTACTATTAAACAGTGAAGTTTTTCTAGGCCAAGCAAAAAGAGAAAGAAGCCAGCACAGTGGGGAAGGAAATGAGTAAATCGGGACGGGGAATCTTGCATGTCTGGAAGCAGACAAGTGAAAGAAGACAAAGCACATGATCTCCTCCCTTTTGGCAGGGACGAGCTATTTATGCTGGCTCAGCTGTGCCTGAAATGACAGGCTGGGACTGAGAGCAGGAGGAAGTGGGGAATACGGTGAGAAAGGCCAGAGAAGGACACTTGAGGAGGGAGTTTCAGAGAGGCTGGGCACAGAGCAGAAAGGTGGAAAGGGACATTATGGTGGTAGAGAAATTAAAGCTTGGAAAAGGAGGTCTAGCCCAAGACTGAGACAAATCTGGGAAATTATTGTTTTGGAGAGAACAGAGAAGAAAACTTAATGTTGAAAAAACAAGCAAAAGAGTCTGCATTCACCGGGGGCAGCTCCTCTGCACAACTCAGGCTGCAACAGGATCCTGAGCCTCTGCTGCTTCTCCATCAGCAAATACCACTCAGTATCTTTAAGTCACTGAATGGTGTAGTGACGAAGAGCCCATACAGAAATGCAGATCTCCATCTCCATCCCGAGGTTTGAATAATGCACAGTAAAGAAGCCTGCAGCTCTAACCTAAGCAGGGAGAAAGCAAACGACTGAGCAGATACTCGTTAGTGGCAAGGTAATTGTTAACAGCAAGCAGTGTTCATCTTCTGCCTTTTTCAAAGAGCCCAGACCATTTCATCTGGGTTCATCTTTGAGAGATTCCACATCCGAGGGACAAGGACTATGTGATAACGTACTTTGACACCAGGGCAGCATTGACAGAGATTAAGAGACTGAGTTAAGTCTGTACACATAATCCCATTTCTTGCATTTCTAAGAAAAGCACGTCCCAATCCATTAGAATAGGCAGATTCAGAGCTGTAATTTCTAACAAAACTTCATTTTTTGGCCAAGAAAAGTATTTAGGCCAAACTCCCTCTCTCCATCATGCAGATGAATGTTAGAAAAGCTGTTTATAATTTATTGCACACCTTCAACTACCAGTCAGTAGTTCAGTTAGGAACAGTTAAGCATTATTTGCTCAGGTCCAAGCCTTCCAGCTGAGATCCCTGGCCACCTGCTTCCCTTCAAAGAAGCCTCCAAGAATTTTACCATATGGAAATACTTAACACAGTCTTTTTTCTTTTTTTTTTTTTTTTTTTGGTGTCCCATTAAGAATAATCTCTTTTTCAGAGGAATAACTTATCTTTTCCCTCATAGCTCTCAGACCAGGTCTAAGTAATAAATAACATTACAAATGAGGAAACCCATGTCCAGCTCGCTGAATCACAACGCCTCCCTAAACCACACCGAAAACGAAGCTGCTGGCGAAGTGTTCTTTAAACTTCTGTAGGAGTAGTGATAAAAAGCAAACAGGGAGCACAGTTTTATCTGATTTACTCCTTCCAAAGTTGTGCAAGGTATCTACACTTCTGTAAACAAATACTGCAACCTGCCTGGACTTTCATCAGCAGTTATCAGCTTAGGCAAAACCCAATACCAGTGCACATTTATACTTCTGATGGGCAAGGATACAAATGGGAACTGGTACCTATCAAGTAGATGTACCACTGGCTTGCCCCAGAAGTTGTCTAAGTCTTTTCAAAAGGTATAGCTGGAAAGGAACCAAGTCATCCACCTACACACAACCCTAGTCCAAAATATCTGAACTTCTTCCACCTTTGTTCTTTCTGTTATTGTGTCCACTTAGCCTAAAGAAAGCAACTTTTCATACGCCAATGAGTCACCCACACATGGTAGAGAAGATGACAGACTTTCTCCTACCACAAAAGCAGTGATCTTTGTTTATGCCAACACGGTGTGATGTGAGTACTGCCAAGATGAAAAGAGGTAAACCCTGGTCCAACAGAAAAAAGGATCACTCCCAAAAGGAGGAGCTCGTGTCTATTCAACATTGCACAAGTGCTACCAAAAACTGGGAAACTCTATGTAAAAACTATACCCAGTCTTGTATTTGATCTATTCTTAACAGTAACCATGCCTGAAGTTTTAAGGACAGTGTGAATTTAAGCTTTTTGTCATGCAAAATGAATACACTCAGAAATGGCATGGCTTATTTATGTACCTGCAGGCTATTTCTTGGAAATTACATAGTAATTTATGCTAGCCATGGGAACGTTACTAATGTAACACCATGTTATCTCCTTATAACAATGTAAATGCCTCAGATCGAAGTATTTGATAACATCTCTGAGATAAATGTGCCATCCATGCGTAATTCCAACAATGGAGGATGGATGTAGCAGCAAGGCAATTTGCATTCTTGCAAATGTACCAAAGTTCAAAAAATATAGCAAATGTACAGGTGACAAAAAATACAGCAAAAGGAATATAAAGATATACTGAGATGAAATGTGTGTTTCTGTGGGGACAGATTAGGAATGTGTGTCTGATGCTGCAACAGTGGAAAAAAACTAAACTTAATTCTCTAATTTACGGAACTGTTCTAGGATAAAGGACCAAGGTCTGACTTCCAATCCAAATGGCATTATTCCAAAATTACTGTACAAACAGTACAAACAGATTAATAGTGAGTTTCAGGCAGAACAAGTCTGACACGGACACACATCAGTTCTTACAACTGGTCTCTTGGCATCTCTCTTGTAGAGCACAGGAGCTATTCTGGCACTGCTTTCTGCCCATAGCCTGCTGCAGAGAAAGGAGCAGCAGCTCTATAACTAGCCAGGTACCAAAGTCTGTTCCTGCCTTCCCCATCTTCACTGCCTGGCACCCAGGTACATCTCAGTGCACTCTGTACCTGGAAGTCCTTGCTCCAATCATACCTAAAGTTGTGTGTTTACTCTGTGATCTCGGCAACAGACTTGTTAAATTCAATTAACAGCAGCTCATCAGTAGTACAAAAGCTTGTCTAGAGTGCCTGAACTAAGCTCAGTCAACAGAACCCTGGATGTTTTCTCAGGTTACCTTCAAAAGTCCCTAAATCCCACCAATATACACAATTTTTTGACAAACATTAGAAAAACGACAAACAGTGCTAGATATTAAATGCAAAGAAGATGATTGTATGAAGCAGTGAAATCCCTTGCTAGCTAAAATGTAGACACAGAAAGGATTCTGACATAGGAAAGAGGTAATGACTGAAAATAAAAGAGAAACACACATGGTGAAGCGTTCTGGGAAAGTACACTGACATCCCAAAGCAAATACAAGCCCAAGTTCAATCAAACAGAGTCATTGTTATGTTCCTTTGTCAAGCACTAAAAAGCTGGCAAGTATGTGAGGTGTGGAAGTTGTCTGCATGGTGAATTTCAACCTGGAGAAAATATTCCTAGACTGAGTTTCAAGCACAAGTTCAACATGAGTTTTCCATTAATAAGATTAAACATTTCTGCAGATGTTTCAGGAAGATATTAAAGTGTTTACAAAAAGAATGCAAATAATGAATGCAAAGGCACAAAAAGTAAGCTTGTTTACAAGTAGGAGTTGGGGAATTTTAGGTTAAGAGAGAGGTTATTTGGGGATTAAAACACACATACACAAGTTTGATCTTAATGAACTTGTACCTTTTCAACCCTGTGAAGAATCCAGTGTCTGAGATAGCATTATAAGATCAAAATAAAAATGTGAGAGAATAATGCTGGAAAAGACTGTAATATTCATACAGGCCTACAAGAAAGCCCTTTTATTTTCAGTCTAAGGTGTCAGTCCAGAGAGCTGTTCTAAAAGGGCAGGCTCCATATCAGCACTGTGATTCATCTATCCAACACAATTCGCAGGATCGAAGATTTAAAAAAATTCTCAGTCTACAGGCATCACCTGAGAAGCTCCCAACCTTTCAGGCAGCACAAACTAAACTTCTCAGAGCACATCCCAAACCTGTGAATCCCCACGGCTTTCAGTGGCAGCCTAAGCTAAAAATGTTAGCAAGCCCCTCTTTCCTTTATGAGCCTCTATGTTACACTGGTTGAGACTGCGCTGAGGATGCTCATGAACCAGACCAGGATGATTTATCTGGAGGGTTGAGTTTTCTCTCAGCTGGATCAGTGCAGTCTTGTTCCTGCCCTGCTGGCACGTCACAGGGGTGGCACAGGGTAGAGAAAAACAGGCAAGAGAAAGGAGCATTTCCCTACAACATGTAAAACCGAAGTGTAACATTTCATTTCATTCTTGCTATCAGAATATTTCCTACTGGCCTCCAGGCTACTCCTGCTCAACAATCCCACGATGAAGGAAGAAAATACTCACCACCAGCAAGAGCTTCCTCTCTCGCACTGTCATCATCACTGGGCTGAAGAATATTCCAGGATGTCAAAGCAAGTGAAGAAATGTCTTCAGCTGATGATAACTTCAGCATGTCCATGTGATTGCTCTGAGGCTTGTAACGGGGGATGAAACACTCTTTGCCTTGCTTAAAAATGTCCTTAATGATGTCTTCTGTCTGGACTTCATCTGGCATGCTCAGAAAGATTGCAATTCTCTTGGATTCTTGGTACTTGGGATGGTCAATCACCTACACAGGAAACTGACACAATCAGTTTACAAAAGGTTTTCGGAAAGATCAACTTACTTTAATTTAACACTAAACTGGAGCAAAATATTCATTGAAAAAGGCAGAGGCACAAACTTTGATGCATCATAAACTGACTTTGTTTCCTACTCCAACATTTCTACCATCAGCAAAATCAAAATATGCACATTTCTGCACCTAGTGAACAAAACACTAGACAGGTTGGGGCCAACAAAGTCTTCCAAGACCAGGTCCTTCTTTCTTTTGTTAACCTGAATATTTTCTCTCCAGCAAGCTGAGATATGTGACTTGAAACATCACGTACTTCTAATAGGTGATCTTATTACCACACATTTTTCAGAGCTTGAAGGGAAGATGGCCTTGCCATTTTTTGCTTTTCATGAGACTCTGTGCTGGGCTTATAAAAGCCTGGATACAGGAGGGAAAATAAAATGTGCTTATATGGTAAAAAAGTGTTAGCAGACTCATACCTCACTTGTCTCTGCCCATTCCGGACTGAATTTCACATTAAAATTTGAAAGGAGGTTTTTAAAAGCTTGTCTTCTCATACTCTAGCACCTTATACATTTTGTTACATCTGGATAACACAAATCTAAATGTGCCCTTACTCATTTAAATGTGATTTACTCTTACTCTACACACAAAAATCTGTCAAAAATATCAGATAATTGAGAAACTCTCTGCTATCTACAGAACAGAGATCACCAGACCCCCTGCTCAGTGTTTGTATAACTGCAGGGTAACTTGTTCTTCTGAGCTTTAGCCTTTGCCCTGGCTTTGTTTTGAGATACAAATGCCCATATCTGAGTCAAGATATGGTTCCCACTACATTTTTTATTTTCTTTCCATCACAACAGTTAAAAACCCAGGAGAAATATTCAGAAGATGGATAGAATTTTGTAAGGGGGAAAAAAAAAGAAACACTCCAGACTAAATGATGGTGGATGTGTTGCTTGGCCACAGAAACATCTTAACAATTCAAAACCGTATTTTATTTCCTTTTCTATCTGCCTAAATCTACACATGGATTTTTCCAAGGGATTAAGCTCTTAAAAGAACAGAATTTCCATGGTGGCTTTTGCTGCAAAAAGCAGACTATTGAGTCAAGCTGCAGACTCCAGAAAATGGCTGTGGCTCATGTTTTTGAGGGCCTCCAGAGCCAAAATTTCTCATGGGTTTGGTGAAGAGAGAAACTGAGACACCGAACTCTTTCAGAGAGGGGCTGTGTGCTGTGGGCACCACGCAGGTCCCATCTGCTCTGATGTCTCCAGTAACACATTAATTAGGCTGTAAAGGGGAAAAAAATGAGGTTGAAGATGTAAACCCACGTGTGAGCAGGAAGACACAATTTCAGATGTTCTCAGAATTGTGTAGATGCTCCTGCTATGACTCGGAGCAGTTTCTGAGAAGACTGAAAAAATTTCCACACTCAACAAATATTATCTGCCCTTTGTTCACCAGCTGATGGCAATTCTTGCAGAACCAGAGCATGCAAATAGCATGACTTTAATCATAAATATAAGCACTAAAAAAGAATAATCATCCAGAAGCTAATTAAATACTGGTGGCTAGGTTGGCCTGTGAAGCTATTTCATTTTGAATTTAAAGATTATTTTGAAATGAGATTTTACTACTAAAAATATTACTCAGGTGTTATAAAATAACCTGCTCACTTTTATTAGCTGCAAGCACTGATGTATGTTACAGAGATACGTTTTTGGCCTTATATAATTCCAAATATTTTCTCAGCCCTTTCAAAAATTTCTCTGTGCCTGCTCTATTACCCACCCCTCATGAGGAAGCTGACTACTTTCTGCCACTTGCACAGAGCCACTCTGTCTCAAGCAAGCTCAGGATTTTCAATTTGTGTCAGATTATTAAAATGGCAAGATAACATCAATTTTTGTCATATTTCCTGATGCCTTCTTTTAAGCAAAACAAAGGCTATATCTTTTAGTGTGGTCTCACTAGAAGAAATGAGTGCTCTGTTGCTGAGTTTATCAGCAGCAGTTAGACAAAGGCTGAGGGCTCCTAAAAATTCAGTACTACATGGGCTAGGTGCTTCAAAGTTGGGTGAGGATTCCGAATTTTTGAAGAGGATGCATGCATGTATTTACCAAAAATTGAGACATTTATGTCTAGAATGTATGATTACTAAAATGCATTATCATGACAGTAAAATACTACATATTGATATATGTTTTTAAAAAGCATTCCCAGTGGGAAAAAAGGTTATGTAAGTTCCAGTTAAACTTCCTACAACCTAAAGTTTCTGTGCTGCCACATCGCACTTATGAAGTGGCTACACATTAGTAGTAAATGAAGTCTATAAAATGATTTGAGATCCTCTGGCAGGAAAATAACCATATAAATGTAGATCATCTAGAAGTACCCGCTGGTGCTGCAAAAAAAAATGAGGACTGTGCTCTATTACATGCAGTGACTGCAAAATAAAATTTTATTAAGTTTATTAAAGTGATAAAATACATCTATATAAAAACTGTGTAATCCAAACACAAACAGGACATTTCAAAACTACATACCCTTATCACTCTGTGCTAGGATACCAGTTAGGCAAACCCTGCTTGACATCTTTTAGAGTGTAAAAATTATATTAGAAATAAAATTGTGTGGAAGAAACACTGCTGGAAGATACAGAAGGGAGATGACAGCGCGTAAAACAAGAGGCCAAATCAGGCAGGGGCTGCGTTTTGTATGTATGGCCAGAGCCAGGCTGGTGTGAAATATCTGAGATAAACACCAGCCGCCACCCCCGAGGAGCCCTACTTGGGGTGTGCGGCAGTCTGCCCCCATTGTCCCCAAAATCCACGGGTAAAGCGTGACCACCGCCCCACGGCTGAAGTGTGTCCCCAGCACCGCCGGGGCGATGTGTGCCCACCGCTCCCGACAGAAGTGTCCCCAGCACCCCCGCTGTAGCCGGTGCAGCCGGCAGTTCCTGTCACAGCGGCGCCACCAGCCCCGGTCCCCGGCACTGCCGAGGAGGGACGAGGGAAGGCTCCGAGGCGGAGCTCACCTCCCGCTCGGCGGAAGGGCCCCTGAGTCACGGTTTCGGTCACCGGCGGGGCCTGGAAAGTCCCGGCCGTGCCTCCCGGCGAGCCGTGCCCGGCTCTGGGCCCAGCCGTGCCGGGGTGTCCGCACCCACCTTGCGCCCNGCACCGGCCCCACCGTGCTGGAGAGCCCCTGCCAACACCAGCGGGGTTTTTTTTGGGGGGGATGGGGGGGAGGGTGTTTGGTTTTTTTTTCTTTTTCTTTCCTGGCGCAGATCGCGAAGAATTTTCCCTTCTCTAATTTTGTTGCAGGAAGGGAAAGTACATTTCGGCGGGATGTTTTAGCACCGTCTGCCAAGCAGTTTCATATCCCTGTGGCCTCCGGCGGTGGCCATGGGCTCTGGGGAAGGGTGCGAAGGACAGCCCTGTGCCTGAGGCTCAGGTGGTCATTGCTCTCCAGCCCAGGTTCTGTGCCCACAGGGAAGGTGTGCCGGACACGTCGCTGTGTCCCAAGGGAGGCCTCTGGGTCCAACACACCTTTTAACTGCCCCGGGAGCTGGTGGAGTCACCATCCTTGGGAATGTTCAAGGAATGACTGGATGTGGCACTTAGTGCCATGGTCCAGTTGACAAGGTGGTGACCAGTCAGAGGTTGGACTCAATGACCTCAGAGGTTTTTTCCAACCTAACTGATTCTGTGATTTTAAGCGCAGAAAGGGACGTTTCTATAGGAGAATGGATGTTTTCATAAATGTCTTCTATGTGGCATTTGATGACATCTCAATTTAGCTACTGGGTGCATCGACGAAGTCATCAGCTGTCCCACTGTGCAATTCTTTGACCTCACCTTTTGCTCCAGAAGCAGCACTTTGTTCTCCCATGAATTGCCTGGCAGATCCAAGGATCCCTGAAACAGTGGTGCCCCAGGACCTGGGCACTAGTCAGTGTCATGTATGGATAACTACATGACAGTTACATTTGCGTTATTTTATAAAACTCAGCTAATAGCCCTGCTGTTTTCAGACATTTTACTGTGCTTAGAACTGGGGTGGTACATCTCATCACTGCTTTTCTTGCTCTTCAGTGCAGAGCAAAAGGAGGTTTTGTCCCAGTGAAATTAACCTGGAGCCCACTGGACCATTAATGATCCAGGCTTCTTTTGTTTAAACCCTGCCCTTACCAGGAAGGCAAGTTCTAAAATTATTGTATCACCTACATTTTGAAAAGACACAGCTACCCTTTATATTTAACTAAAAAATTGTACTTCTGAGTATAAAGTAGGTTACTAGATCAGTGTAAAAGGAAGTGGATGCAGTATTAATAGATTGGTGTTAGCCACTATAATACGTACTTGCAGTAGTGCTCAAAAAGGAACTGAGTAAGAATTACTGTTCTTACCATGAAGACTTAGACTGCTAATAAAGAAATATATGTCATGACATGTTTTAAAATGTCATTTCTGAGAGGTGCTTCCACAGGTGTTCTGGAGGTGGGGGTTTTCCTTTAGCTGCCGCTTTCCGTCTGAATGCTGCCATCTTTTCTTCAACAGCAACAAATATTACCTCACAAATCCTGCCTGCATGCTAAATAATATTTCTTATTTTCACTGGGAAGGGAGAGGGAGAAATACATGTTCTAACAAACATTAACATCTGTTTGTGTTCTATGGTTAAACCCACCAAGTTAGACCATGGAATCACAGAACAACTCAGGCTGGAAGGGACCTTGAAAGCTCCTGTGGTCCAGCCTTTCCTGGAAAAGGGAGCCTAGGTGAGACTATCTAGTGTCCTCTCAGTTGTATCCTGAAAACTGCCAGGGAAGGGGACTCTACCACATCCCTGGGCAGGTTGTTCCAGTAAATAACTGCTCTTACTGCAAAAAAAAAGTGTTATGTTGAGATGAAAGATGGAGAGCCCATTACCAGAAGAGGCTGATTCGTTCTCTCAGTGTCATAAAGCCTGGATTTTCTAGAGGATTTGTCTCAGAGAAGAATGCTGTTGTGTGCCACAGGCAGCTGCTGGCTCAGTTTGGTTCACTTCCCAACATGTCTAAAAAGAGAAGAGTGTTTAGACCCAGCCTTAGTTCCCTAATGGAAAGTCACTACAGCTGAAGAAAACCCTTCTAGAATGAATTCTTGAAGAACTACTGTTTAGCCTTTGAAAGCAAATGGAATTTGAGTAAAAACATTAATTGCCCCAGACTGTAAAATCCTGGAAGTCTCTTACGTAGCTCTCTGAATTTGCTGAGTTTCATGATGTATCCCAAAACACTAACTACTGTCATCAGAGCTGATCCAGTTCATTTATTTTGCCATAACATATCTTTTTCTTATACAAACTACCAGATAGTACCTAAAAAGTACTACAGAAAATGAATGTCTTGACATCCATGGACATCAGGTCAAACCCATAAACTACTTGGATTTTCCAGTAGCATTGTGATAACTTTTCTAAGATTATCTTACTCAGGCAGATCTTTTCCCATGCTCCAGTTTTTTTTCTGGAAAAAATGAGACCAATCTTAAGGCTTTAAAATACATATTTTAATGTATTTTCTTGAAATATTAGTGTATTTACACAAATTTCTCATTTAAA
Organism: Rhagologus leucostigma; assembly: GCA_013397725.1. Taxonomy (NCBI): domain Eukaryota; kingdom Metazoa; phylum Chordata; class Aves; order Passeriformes; genus Rhagologus; species Rhagologus leucostigma. The sequence goes on along the minus strand of VZTD01005508.1, from coordinate 308,661 downwards.
AAATATTCTGAACTTGCCTATTTACATTGCCAGATGACTGCATCACACAAATATGAAAGAACATTCATTGGAGATGTGAGCAATTAAAAAAGTACAGCACAGAAACACATACCATTGCATTAACAGTGAGTGCACATTTTTAAGTTGCTAGCTCCCATAAACAGTTCTTCCCATAGAATTTGCTTAGTCTGTGTCAGTAACTTCTACCCACTTCTATATTGGAGTTCCCATTTCTTTTTTCTTCACAAGAATTCCTCCCCACCCCTTTTCTTATAGAGAGGTTGCAATAAAATGCATTACAGCAGTATTTCATTTACAAAACAAATGACATAAAAACTTGTTTCTTAACCCATTGGATTGTATTTCACTAAAACAATGTCCCTTCATGGAGATGCGAGAGAGAGATTCCAAGAGCTGTCTGGATGCGGAAAATGATCTCAAAGCAATCCTGCCTGGAAAGGTGGACTTGAATTCTGCGTGATGTTGTGCACATTCCCCTTTGGAAGGATCTCATCTTCAGATTTGGTAATTAGGATAGCATGCTAAACACTGTATTTAGTCAAAATAAATACAAATAAATTAAAAACAGATTATGGAAGGAAATTATTCTCTTGTTGATATTGCTTGGAGAAAGGCTGGGAAGTGAAGCTTGTGGCAATATCTAGATTACACATGGATGGCAGATCCTTTTACTTCAGTAGTACTCTCTGAACAAGGAAACGACAGCTATGAACAGGGCTGTGATTTTGGAGAAAGACAGTAGTGATCTTCTTTCAAACTTTGTTAGGAAGCCATTTTCCTGTGGAAAAGAACACGCACAGTTAGGGACAGCTTAAAAACAACATGTGAGGAAACCACACCACTCTCTGCTAGTGTCAGATTAACACAGTGCTGCAGCACTGTGCATCGAGGGACAGCTTTTCAGAGCTCTACCTCCAAAAGATGAATAGGGCTTTAAAAGCAGTAGCTGAAAATAGCTGCACCTTGCTGAATGTTTGTTTTGTCTCCAAGTCAAGACTATGCCCTCCCTGTGTAAATAGAAAACAAACGTGACCTCTATCATCTGAGCCCATATCTTCCAGGAAGGTACAAGTACCATGTTTCTGACGTAGTAATACACTTAGAAATATCTTCCTTTAACCTTCCCTATTCTACTATGATGAGCCACCTGTTATGACAGAATTTTACCAGGAGTTGATACTTCTCTTAAATAAAATAGACTCTATTTGAAAGAGATGGAAAGAGAAGCCTTTACAATAAATCTGATGCATCAAGGGGCCATGAGTCACTATCACCTTTTTTTGCTGCTACAGAGAGAGAAGGATTAAAACAAGCAGAAAGAAAAAAAAGGAAAAGCAAGACACTAAGAAAATAAATCAGGGGGAAAAAAAAGTAGTAGGAAATATGAGAGAAGTGGGATGAGAGGGGGTGGAAAGAGAAAGTAACATTTACATATAAGTAAAGGAAAAAAGTACCAAGGAAATAACTGACAATGGTGTCATTGATTCTCGGACTCCCCTAACTGAAAAAAAAAAAAGTATTAGCGTGAAGAAACTTTGCAATGCAAAAGGGACTTTCCCTTCCTGGCATTCATTCCAGAATAGGAATTTCAGCAGCTTGGCAAAATAGTTCACTTACTGACAAGAATTTTTCTCAGCATTGACCATTCATAGATGGAAGTTCTAGGATTATCTCAGTCCAAACAGAAAAGATTTAACACCAGTTGTACTTATCTGTACATTTGTTGTAAGTAAAACTGATTTGGGGGATTAAATAATGGCTTCGTTGAAATCCACAGCAAAAGTCCTGACTTGATTTGTGAGGATCACACCTGTGTATTCTTCCCTTACCTTGAACTTGAGTATTTTTGGACCAATTCCTCTATGAAAGCAATATTGCTGCACTGACCTTAGGATGCCACTTAATTTTAGATTTAATGATGGAAATTTCAGGGTATGCCTAGTTTAACCTGCTTTGAGCAGGAGGCTGGACCAAATGATTTTCTAAGGTCCTTTTCAACCTGAATTATGATATTATCTTGTGATTCAAAATTGGGAAGTGCCTTTTAAAAAGAAAGTTGTCTTTTATCACTGTTCTGTTTAAAGCAGAAGAAAAGCTTAGTGTAAGTCTCAGTGAGACATTCCAGACACCAAATATTAAACCAGCAAATGAAACCCTGAATAAAATGGTTTTGACAGTGTCTATAGCAATAATTAATGAAGTCTCCTAATCTAGACTTTGGTGGGAAATGAGAAACTCACCCAGCCACCATTCGCATCAATCCATTCGGCTTTGTTGTTTATGATGTACTCTGTGATGAAATAAGAGATCTCCTCCTTCTCCTCTGCAGTCAGCTGAACCCCATGCTCTTGTAGCTTCTTGGTGAGAAGACCTCCAAACGTAAATATGGTCATAATTCGTCCCCAGTTAGTATTTCCATCAGCAAATTTTTCGTCCATGACTCCATTGAAAATCCTCTTGGCAACAGCTACAGAGGTGATGTCAATCCTGTCCAGGAGTGGCCTGAGAGCCTCCTCGGTTTGGTCTTGCAGGGAAGATGCAATGCTCCTCAAGACATGAGCAACCCTGGTCTGGGCTGGTCCGAGGTGTGATTCCTGGAGCACATATTGCAGATAATCCTGAGCTAAGTAATAAACGTAATAGAACTCAGCAGTTTCCATTCAATATGAAATGCAGAGAGCAGTTCACTGCTCTTACTCAGGGTCGGCAGTGAGCAGCCAGAGGACATGCACACGGTTTTGTTCGTCTGGTTGTGATGGAATCTTTCTGTTTTTACCACAGAATTTCCTGTAAAAGGTAGTGACTTAATGGTATGCGTTGGGGAATATGTCACAGAGGAAATGAAAGAAAAAGTATCTCCTTTTATGTCTTGAGTGATTTATTCCTCCAAGTAGTGTAATTCCGCAGCTAAAATCGACCAGATTTTGCCACATTCTTTAGCAGCATGAATTGGCATTTCCTAGGGACTTTTGCTACACACCACTAGCAGACGTTTGGCATTTGGCTTGCAAAATTCCAAGAATGGTATGTGCTAGAAAAGGTTAGGCATTTGGCTTGAAAAAACATGCCCAAAGAGTGTGTGCTGTTGAAGATGCAGCCCCCCCAGCACCCCCAGTCCAGTCTCCTCGCTGCCAGGGTTAAGGCTGCGATCTGTATTGCAGGTTTATGGGTTATTTCTGGTCACAACTTTGTGAAGAAACTGGTAGACATTCCCAGCAGGATGGAAGAATGGATAAACTTTCTTCAGCACTCCGGGAGTTTTACCGAAGTGCAAATAGTGGGAGCACAACAGTGGTACAATTATGGATGGACAAAGGGGAAAGTCAGCTTTATAGCATTATCCCCTGCTCCAGACTTTCCCACACTCTGAGTGCTCTTCGAGGTCCTTCTTTGAAGATTTGAATGGGAAGCTTCAAAGATTTCTTTCCCCCATGGGGAGTTCTGCTGTAAAAGACATTATAAGTATAAAAGACAATGCTAATGCAGGCAGCATGTGAGAACATGGGATGGAAAATACGGGGCCAGTGATGTGTGATACCACCTGAATCTTTTAGGACAGGTAACAAAGAAGTATCGTGATACCTACAACTGCTCTTAGATTCAAATTTTCTGTCAAGCTGTTATTTTTGGGGGAAGAGGCAAGGTTATCTAGCCAGCTTTTTCCTTACAAACATCTTCTCCTGAGGCAGCCTGATCTTGCTGAAGGGCCAGGCTGTGTCTGTAGAGAACTTCACCCCCTGCAAAGGCTTCAAAGAACAGCAAGCAGTTTGATGTCTGCAGACCCCTCTTTCTCCGTCACCCTTTCTTTATCCCTCTACTTCTTACCCGCCTCTCTTTCACTGCTCTTCCTTCTCTGAAAGCAAAAGACACTCCCAGCACCCCCCACCAACAGCTTTTCTTTGTCCCGGGAGTGGCTGTGAGCCTGTTTCCAGTCCTGGGCACTCCCTGATGCTCAGACCTACGGAAGAGGAGCAGAGCTGTGTGCCTGGTGGCCAGCACAGGGCTGCAGTCTCAGATGTCAGGATAGCACCTAATTACACGGGGGAAAGCCTGTCTGGGTTGTGATGCAGCTCTGGTGTCAGCACACTGCTAACCTCAGCCAGCACCCAAAATGCGTGTGCTGCTGCTCTGACATCACAGTTTTTGCAGAAACCCATTGAGTAGACCAGGGTAGTTTCCATTTCCTGCTCAGGTTTTTTCTGTATGTGGTGAGTCTGGCTGAGAGTGACACAGTGATCTTCCATCATAGCGGGGCATTAAACCTCGAGCTAGAACTGGCACAGCACAGCATCCAGAAATTCGGGATTATTTCCCTTACTTTCTCTTGGAAGCAAAGAGAGAGAGGGCTTGGTGCTGTGTTCACCTTTGGGAGAGAATGTGTTTCAGAGAGCAGTGCGGGCTGGAAAACTCCGGTGTTAGATGGTATCCCCAGGGAAGGATGTGATGCCAGGACTGGGAATGGGCTGGGCATAGAAAGCTGGATCTCTCCTCTTTCATACACTCATGTTCTTACCAAAGCTCATTTTGAAAGTTCAGAGGTGTTCCCTATCCAATACCTGCAGCTGTTGCTTTGGCAGAGCTCTCAGGCTGACTTTGCCTTTGTTATGTTCAGCGATTTCAGCAAAATGCTAACATTTTATGAGGAATGCAAATAGAAAAAAAAAAAAAGGATGTGACAGTCCCTAACTCTTTCCAACTGGACAGGAATTTCTGGTGCAGAGGGAAGTCATTGCTCACCCAGCCAGCTCCCCTCCTGTCAGATGCTTGCTGTAAACAGGGCTGAGAGAGGTACTAGAGCAGACATCACAAGAATCCTCTTCCTATATAGCACAGTCTCTGAAATTATAGATCATTCGTGAATTTCTTACCAATTGATTAATGAAAAGCTTTTTGTATTCTTTGAGAATATAAGTAATAGTTGAATATGAGAACAGTGAACAATACCTAAGGAGACCAGTTTTGTTCTCTTCATCATTGACAGTAGCAGAGCACAGGCAGATGCAGATGTTTCTTCATTAGTGGAGCATTTAGGATTCTGAGGAGGGTGATGAACTAAGACAATGAATATGTCACCATTATTGAAAGAAATCAGTGTTAATACCTTGACAATTTCAGTGCAAATGCTGCTACTTACAGTCCCTTGACTTCTTAAAGGGCTGTGAGGTGAAGCTGAGGGCTCAGCTCCCAGAATGGGGTGGCGGCTCTGAGCAGACAGCTCTAACAGCCAGCTGTGACACTGGTGACCAGAGCTCAGGATGGAGCTGTTGAAAATGCCCCAGGTCTCTCTCCTTCAGTGTTTTCAATAGCCTGCAGTGCAGGGTGCAGTTCCAAGTGTTGGGTGTTCAGTCGCAGTGACAGTTTATGTATCTATACACACGAGTGATAATGGTCAGCTCTGAACACTCTAAGAAATCAGCTTTGGGATCTCTTGCATCATGCCACTCTAATGCTTAGAGTCTCATTTGTTTCCTACCTGCTCTGTCTCCCCAGTGCTGCACAGACTGCATTCTCATACACTGCCCTGCTTCTTCCTTGTTTTCCTCTTTGCTGAATATACTTTAGGTGTTAATTGTTAATAAAAGGCTTGAAACAGAAACCAGCTTGACAGGGAAGCTCAAAGGCAAACCCATCCCTCACTACTTGGCAGTTGGAAGGGGCTTCAGATACTTTGATTTAAATCTGTGCCCTGTGGATTTAAATCCACATCCTACTCGAACCTGAAGAGGCTTATTTTCCCAGAACAGATGGGGACTGAGTTGACAGATCCTCATAAAATTGCCTTGTGAGAGACGATGTTATCTCATCGCGTTTGAGACACAACCAAGCCAAATAACAAAAGCTTTGCTGAGCTATCCGTGCTGCATCTGCCTTGCCAGAGTTGTTCCAGTTCCAGGTGATTGTGGGAGCTGCGATTATTTGTCTGGAAGAACAGTCCGAAGCCTTAACAAAACGATCGAAGATTTTTTTTCCCTGCTTTTCTTCCCCTTTTGATGTCCACACCGGGCTGATTTTTTTTTTTTCGTGGTATTGGATTTCATCGCGAAAGAGCGGCTGGGTTCACTTGTAGCTTTGCAGCTGTCCTGCACAGCCCTGGTACGAGACTTGGGGAGGCTTTGGTGGCTTTTATTTGCCGTAGACACTGCTGCCGCTCGGGCTGCGCTGGGGCCGGTTGCCCAGTGGAGTGCTGACATCTAGTCGCAGCCGGCCGCGCTGCAGCGCCGGGGGAGCTGTGCCGCACACCCGCGATTTTGGGTTCTCTGTGCAGCAGAGACCTAAAGTCCCATGGGATTGGGACGCAGCCCCGCTAATGAGCTAAGTGAATAAGCGATATTGTGTTTCCCGAAGAAAGCCGCTGGGCTGCAGCCACAGGAGCGCGGGCAGCAGATCGAGGGAAGGATTCTCCCTCTCGGCTCTGGTGGGACCCCACGGCGGTGCTGTGGCCATCTCTGGAGTCCCCGGCGCAGGAAGGACGTGGACCTGTTGGATCAGGTCCGGAGGAGGCCACTAAGCTGATTAAATGGATGGACCATCTCTCCTATGAGGAAATTGGGATTTTTCAGCCTGGAAGAGAAGGCTTCGGGGTGACCTCATTCCAGCCTTCCAGAGCCTCAGGGGTGCCTACAGGAAAGATGGAGAGACACTATTTGCAGGGGCATGGAGTGACAGGACAAGGGGGAATGAATTCGAGCTGAAAGAAGGTAGGTGTAGATTAGATATTAGGAAAAAAGTCTTTACTGTGAGGGTGGTGAGACACTGGAACAGGTTGCCCAGAGAAGCTGTGACTGCCCCATCTTTGGAAGTGTTCAAGACCACACTGGATGGGGCTCTGAGCAGCCTGGTCTAGTGGAAGGTGTCCCTGCCAACAGCAGGCGGGTTGGGACTAGGTGATCTTTAAGGTCCTTTCCAACCCAGACCATTCAGATTCTCTGATTCTATGAATTCTGCCAGCCAGGAAGCATCAAAGTCTCCTGTCCAGAGCATAGAAAGGTCATCTCCGTAAATTTTGGGAGCAGTTAACTTTAAAACACTTAAGACCATCTCCTAATGTTTTTTGGATGGAGACAAAACAGCAGGATCCTGGATCTCAAGTTCTGTGGCAATTGAAAGAGAGACTTTGACCCAGCTTGCATTCTGTGTGTCAGATGTGCACTGAAGGCAAGCTCCAGGAAGGATGGGGGGATGCAGCTGGTTTTGCATCCTCTGGGCCAACTGAGGCATTCTGGGCTAACTGGAAAGCCAGAGTGGTCCCCAGTATAAACTAAAGCAGGTGACTACTCCAGCTTACTGTTGAGCTGTGGTGCCACCTAGAATGACTGAGGGCTGAGGAATATGGCATAAGCTCTTTCCTGCTCCCAAAATGCCACGCAGCAAAGGCTGCGAGGATGGATCAAATGGAGATGCTCCATTGCTCAAACATGAGAAGGTGGTCGTTCAACTCCCCTTGTGACTCCTCTGCAGCACTCTGGAGACCCAAGGGAACTGTAGGAATGGCCAGCTTTGGCTGTGTTACTCAGGATTCAGCTGCTGCCTCGTCACTTCCCCTGGTAACTCACCTCAAGTCAGAGCCTGTTTTCTTCTGAACCCCAGGTTCTGTCATCACCATGAGTCAAGGGGCAGCCAAACATACTTCTCCACTGTGCATGTGTCACGTGTCATCATGTGCATGTGTGCAGACACATGCTCTGCATTCTCATAAGCCTTTCCAAGTGTTTATCTCGGATTAGGAGAATTTGAACACATAGTCATAGTTGTCAGCAGTGAGCCACAGAAATGTAAAGGTCCCTGAGCTTCCCAGACAATGGAGCATGAACAAGTCTTGGAAGAAGCTTGGCGAGTTCTTGCAGATGCCAGCAGGAACACTGAAGTCAGCTTCATGGCTGAAAATACTTGCTCCCAGAAGGGCAAAAAAGAAAATCTGCTTGTGAGTATTCATGAAATAAGAAGTCAAGAGCTCATGCCTCAAAATGGTAACCAAAACTTTGCATGTCCCTTGCACCCACGAGTCAAGGGTGGTCTTGAGTGTTGGTTCATTCTCCTGTGGCAGGTGAACTGTGCACAGTCATTTGTGCTTGATCAGCAGCTTCAGTTCAGATCTGTGTCTTTCAGCAACATAATGCTGCCAGGAGAGACAGGCATTCAACACCTAAACCTATTTTAGACACTGGTGATACTCAGAATGAGGAGAGACAGCATTTCAGTGACATTATCTGAGCCTTGCTTAGCATACAGAGAGTCCCACTGGATCACAATTCCAAAATATGAACAAGATTTGGGTAAAGAGTTTCCACTGAGCATGGATAGGATAGATACAGGTGCCCAGTTCCTTTAGGTGTCTTTGGAAAATAAAAAAAAAAAGCAGCTATTCATTAAAGCTACTAACAGTTTAAAGCTAGGCATGCTTCTAAATTCTTTGCTGCTTGATTTTCCAAGAGAAGCTTATGTATCTCATGTTTTCAAAATAAATCACTTTAAAATTCAAGCTCACTTTGCCAGTTACAAGTTACCTGGGTGCCTTGGAGCTTTGCAGTCCTCTGCATCAGCCCTCCCAGGAGCGTGCTTGCTTCCGTGCTTCTCCATCTTTTAAATCAGCCCTGCATCTGCTCCTGCACTTCTCCATTATTTAAATCAAGGCTGCATCTGCTCCTGGTACTACTGGTAACCTTTGCCCTGGGTCAAGTGTTAGTGATCCACAGATTAAATATCTTTCCTTTAGAAGATAATGTATTCTCTTAATAAATCATTTCACCCCCCTTTTTTCCATATCCCCTCTGTTGATGACCCTTTAAAAGAGGGTTGCAGCAACATTGCTATTTCTACTATAAATTCCTCTTCATGGAGGTTCATAACTCATCTTTAGTTTGTTTTACATGCAGAGTTCCAGTCTGGGGGCACATTTGTTTTTATTCCCCTTTCAAATAGTTTTGAAATATTTCAAGTTATAAAATAGACAAAAATACAAATGTACAGCGTATAGATATTTTCCTCTTTTATAATCAATCCAGATCTTTGAATGGAAATTATGATTAGGAAATGAATGTGCAATGGGATTTCAGTAATTTTCATATGTTCAAAATAAATATTGATATTAAAACACATATCTGAACCCTAATTCAGTAATTTTACTACAGTTGTATTATTACCTTTTCAAATATGTATTTGCATGAAAGTGTCGTGGTCCTGGTGCCTACTGCTTGCAGACTCCTTTTTAAAATAAAAATTAAAAAAAACCTTTCATGTAAAAGAAAGAGAAAGACACAGACTACATTGCTGTTTGGTAGGACTTTTCTGAAGTCTAAAATCAGTTGGTATGAAGGTCATTCCATCCACCTATAGCCTCAGAAACTGGGCTCCATGTGGTATAATAAAATCTCCTGCATTAGTCAACTGCAAGGAAGAATTTGTGAACTTAATATCCCAAATGACCCTTCTGGAGGGTTCTTGAGCCCTAACTGCATTTCTCATTTTCCCGATTTGCACCATTGCAGCAGACACTCGGCTGTTGGCACTGTGCAGTATTTTCAAATGATTATGTGTAAATTGCTGCAAATTATAGCAAGAAATTAGCTGTAACTCCCATGGCATATTTTTATCCTTGTGTTTATTATGATTTTGTAATCCTCCAAAAAGCATGCTGAGATGGCATTTCTGTGCTCCTAGGAGAAGGCTGTGAGCAGAAATAGCAAACTAATCTGTCTCCCCAGGTATTTATACCACATGCATCGCTGTGCTGTCTGAGCATGTAACACTGTCCCCTCGATCTTATTAAGTGAAATGATGTCCTGTTAAATAAGTGTGAAGGAAGCTGATGCTACCGTGACTAGTTATCCAAACCTGCTGCCACTCTTTAACCAAAGCAGAATAAAAAGAGATTTGCTTTTGAGCTCATTTTTAAATGATGGATATTTACAGTGCTCTGTGCTTTGAATTACATTTGTCCATCTTCATTGCCGTGGCTGTGTACGGAGCCTGGGGTCATCAAGGGAATTAAGCCTGTAAGCATCTTAGCAGTGATACTGATCCCAGGGCCTGCTCAGGCCCTAAAACGCTCTGTCTTTAAGGAAGCTGAATTCTTTTAGACCCTTCCAAATAACCTCAACTTTTGCCAGCTGTTATGGGCAATAAAGCAACACCGAGATGCCCCAGCTGGGAGTGGGGGTTGCTCCGTGCTGGGAGTTCACCCGTCCAAGCCAGGAGGAGTGTCCTGCCCCAGCTCACTGAGCATGGGGAGAAGCACTGAGCCAACACAAACCCCACTGGCCTCACATAACAGCAGGAGTGGAACTGTGATGATCTTTCATTAGGCAACAGCGAGGGTGATTGCATTTAATCTGGGAGGCATTTTAATGGCTGTTGGTAGCAAGAGCAAGCAAACTCCATACCAGCAGTTCAGTGCATGTAATTCTGAGTTTTCACAATAAAACCCCAGAATACCCACTCATCCTCAGCAGACTTGCCTTTGTATCAATTTGGGACTAGATTCTTGGCATGCCAGGGAATTATGCATCATAATGACTTAATCAAGGGCTTTCACAGTGTATTCTGGAGCTGAGAAACCTTTTTAAACCCAAATGCAGATGGAAGCTTGGACCCAGCAGCGAGTGCTTTGCTCATGAAGTCAGAGGAGCTCTGCACAGACTGACCCCCTGTGCCTCTGCAAAGCTCTATTGATTTTGGTAACTTCATCTGTGCAGGGATGTGAATCTATCTACAGGGAGCTAAATGAAGCCTAAAGTTATCGATTTTCAAGAGCAAAGAACTTTAGTTAAAAATCTCTTATGTTTTCTTAATTATTCCTGATTTTTAAACATGGCATCACAGCAGAGTAATGATATTAAAAAGCAACAGTAAATAAATCAGCCAGCTGCATGTGATTTAATGCAGTAAGGGCAGAGAGAACGGGATTGACTGAATTAGACAAGGTTTTTATTTGCTCTTTGTGCTGGATAACTGTTAATCACTCAATGAGGAACACATTTCCAATGGCCAGTGCTCAAGCAACGTAAATAATAGCAACATCCTTGTTTCTCCTTTGCCCTCAGTCTCCTTTTGGAGGCTTGACAATAAAAAGCCATTCCCAATCTATGTCGTAACTCAGAAGCCAGATCCAAAAAGCCCCCATGAAACATAATTAGTTTACTTTACTTGTCTCTCCTTTATATTCCTGAGCTAATAAGTGGCCACTGCAGTTCCAGAGGGAGTTAATTTTTCTGGCTGCCTACAGGGGCTTGAGAGTTGTTGTCTCACTTGAGCACAACTCAGTCGTTTGCTGGATGTATCAATAGGGGCCTGTGTTTGCTACAAAAGGTGGCAAGGCACAAAATCTGGAATCATTATATCATCCATGTAAAACTTGGTTTTCCTGTGGTGTTGCAGACCCCTTCACCCTGCTGAGTTTTGGTTTCCCCATCTATTGGATGGGCTTCTCCAAAAGATTTGCTGACTCTGGCAATACAATTTAACTTTCTAGTTATACCTACACGTCCTTGAGAAAACCATTCGCCTCTCTATGACCCAGTTCCCCACTTCTAAAGCAGAGGAAATTTGAGAGTTACATTCAGGTCTGTGCCTGTTGCCTGTATTTAGCAGCCTTCCCAAGGAGGTGTGTTGGGGCACGGGGGTTCTGTTTGTGGTGCCTCAGCTGGGCTGGACCGAGCTCAGGCTACTGATGGTGATAACTCTGCAGCCATGAGCTCAGAGGAGCTGAAGCAGGTAAGAGCTGACTCACAGGTGCATCACTCCAGTCATTTGCCATCTGTGTGTGAGTCAGAGCCCTAATATTTGTTTTCCATCCTTTGCTGGAAGTCACTGGAGCTGTTTATTTATGCAGCAGTTGACACGCTGGGACGTTAATCGCAGCCAGGCCTAGGTGCTGGTTTAGTACATAGCCTAATGTAGCATGTTACGGAGTGAGAGGCTGGTTTGGCATTTATGTGTATGTGTGTGTATGTCTTGAATCCCATTTTTCTCCCACATGACACAGCTAGATCTGCCCGAGAGATGCCAAAGATGTAGAACTCATAATTCTTTGGACGTGTATTTTGGTTAAATCGCCTAATATTGAGCGCTAGTGAGGCAACCTGAAGGGCAGTTTTATCAAGTTCATCTTCTCAAATCACTTTTCTTTCACAATATGGCTTGCTAGCTGTAAAAATATTCCATTAAACTTACCACACTGAGGCAATTTGTTTTCTTGTGCATTGATCTTTGATCCAAGGTACTTGCTCCTGAAAACATTCTTCCTTTTTAACCACTTAGATAGAAGTTAATTTTATATAAATTGGAAATTGGTGTAGAACAGCATTTCTTTTGTATTCTGTCCTTTGTTATTTGCTAATCACTTTTTCTGGATAGTCACTTTGTGAATGGATTTCTATTCAGTCATGGTAGGATTCTTTAGTGTTTAGTGTACTAAATTAATTTGTTGTCTAGCTCTCCAAAATAGTTTAGAATTATAGATTTCATAAAAGGGTAAAAATCTCATTTTAAAATAAAGAAATGGTTTTGCTAGTGTGTAATGTTTGGCAAATTGGAAACAATTGTAATAACAGTAAACTACATTTATTGTTAATTAACTTGTCATCTAATGGAAACTAATCTCTCCTGGAAGGTAAAAACACAACACACTTGCATGATGTAGTCAGGTTTTCTGTTCATGGTGTCCAGCTGGATACCCAACAAAGAAAATGTCAGGGGGTTTATTGCAGCAATTCCTTGCCAAACAACGCTCTCTCCATTAGCCGTGGCCTCGTGTGAAATCAGGAGGCGTTTTAGGTGCATTGGGGACCTCTAGCTATTGTTTCTCTTTGAGACACTGTTTTCATCCTAAAACATGCATGCTCTCCTGCCCTCTTTCTTCCTGTCCGCAGATTTACAGCCCTGTCCTGCCACCTCACATGCACGTGTGTAAGGTTTGCTGATGGGGCATCCTCCTGCACGGAGGGAGGTAGAATGCAGCTGCAGGATCTAACCTGGACAGCTTCTATCTCGATCCTAAAGGGTTCTGAATGCTTCTGAGGAAGCAGGGCTGGGTAACAAAGTGTGGCCCGGAAGCTCACGCTCCCAAATAGGGTTCAGTTTGAGTGAACATAGTCCCTAATTCCTGGTGATATTGGCAAGACAAGAAAGCTGAGACAAACATTTAGAACCCCAATAACACACTGAAAATTGTGTTCTGATGTGAAAAGTGACTCAGTAAAAATGTTACTTCCAAGCTGCAGGAAGCTGCTCTCACTGAGTCCCGACCAAACGTAAGCAGTTTACAAGCAAAAGCACAATATTTATTTCCTAGCTGCCAGCCCAATAAAGGGGCTTTGCTCTAGGTTGGTTGCCCTGTAGCCCATGTAGTCATATCCCCAGGCAGGTGTTGTAGTCATGACTTGGTAATGCTTTGGCTCTGCTTTGTATTTACAACAGGGAGGTTGCAACTGGATGTGAAAAAGGTCAGAATAGGTTCCTTCCTTCTGATAAATGTACACCTGCTGGAATGGGAGCATCCAGTCTGCCCTCTTTGATAACACAAAGCAGTTGATACTTCAGTTATTCAGCAGAATTCAGCAGAATTTCAGTTATTGCCTTCTGTGTGTAGCTCATAAATGAGCTAAGACAGGCTCTGCTATCTAGATGAACCCTCACAGTTTTATCATTTTATTCCTTGTAATGGTTTTGCAGAAATGTAACAATCCAGAGCGTTCCAATTCACACATGCCTTGCAACAACTGCTGTGGCTGCTTCTCCCAGAGCATTCCCTCTCGGCTCTTGCATTCGCCCTGGAGCTACCTGAGTGCTGGTGCAGTACGGTTGTAAACCTTCCTTCTACCCTGAGGTACCTGTTTGATATTCAGCCAAACGTTGTTCTATACCACTGGTAAGTTGTACAGAGGGTTCAGTGGTTAAACAACCAAAATTGTAGATAAGAATTTCACCATCAAAGCTAAATACCCTCACTGGTGGTGTCTTTACGACCATGTTTTTATATGTCCCTGTACTTATTTGAGTTAGGGTATGGTGACAAAACGTTCTGTCATCGTTAACACTATGTGAACATTAACACTACTGATGTCTCCAGTCTCCATCTCCCCCTTTATTAAAGTTTGGCATTTTGATACCTTCTGACATAACTAGATTAAGAAGAATTCTGAGTCAGCACAGCCTTTTTACTGTGAGTAAGTGATTGCATCAGTGTTGGCTCCTAAGGAATTTGTAGAAATTTATTTCTAGAGGGCAGTTGAGCTATCAGCCTCCAGAGAACTAAATGATAGCAATTGGTTTCAATAATTACAGTGCTTTTAATTCGGCACATTGTGCTTTTGTCATCACAGGGTTTCTTCTTGCTTGAGGAGCCTGAAGAAAGGGAATATTGACATTTGAGTGACTAAAATCTGGGAAAGTTTGACTTCAGTTTGTCTATAGCATCTCTGCATAGACAGAACAATCTACTGAAGTTAAAAAGATTATTAAGACAATACTGTGCAGGGAAATTTTAGTGCCAAGAGTTTAGCCATGTATGTCTGACCATATTAATAGGAATCCTACTGCTAAATCCCTGGGCACCCTGGTAAATAATTTACCTAATGATTTCAGTTAAGCACAAAAAACAAGCACCATCTGAAACTGTTTGACTTATGGTGCTTGGTGCCTGGGAGCCAGAGAGAAAACAGCACTGCAGTGTGAGTATCTCAGTTCCCAGTACTGAGGGGAGAAGATGGGCTTTAGGGTAAATGTATTCTGGGACATCAGTGCACGCTGCAGTGGATTCATGGCACAGGCTTTGGATTCAGCTTTTATCCTGCTGTGAGGGATGGACCTTTCTTACCCTTGGTCTCGAGAGTCCAGTTGGGCAACACTTGTCTGATTTAGGCTCCTGGCTTCAAAAATGGCACTCAACTGTAAGCTCCAGGAAATCTTTCATTTGCAAAGAACTTGGCGTTGGATCCAATTTGGACATACACCACTACTTTTACAGTGAATTTTTCCTACACCTTCCCTGTATGTGAGATTTCATGTTTGGTGTGTGCTGGTTTGGCGTTTCCCATCTGCCTTTGGCAATAGTTTTTCAAGGGAAGGTCTGATCAGTTGTCCTCCCTTGTGGTACAGTTCCATTCATGTAATGATAGGTTATACAGGCAGCATGATATGGACGGTCTGTTAGGAACTACCTGCTATTTCAGGTAATAACTAAGTCCTCTCATAACTACATATAGCAACACAGTGAATCTTTAAAAGTGACATAATAGAAGAATTTCTCACTTTCCCTATTTTCAGCTCTGATCTTCTTATCCTTCAAATATATGTGGCAGAGGCAGCCACAAAACAGAAGTTAGAGCAGACTGTGGGAATGCACTGATGATGCCTCATCTCTCTAAGTCCAGTAAAATGCTACATATCCTCCTACTACACTTGGGAAAGATTCGCTGTCTGTTAAATGAAGTGGTATTATCTGCATTACAAGTCAGACATCAGCAAAGCACCTACACATCCCTGGCTGAAGGCTGCCTGTCATCCACCTTCCCACACATATCACGTGTTTGGGCTGTGGTGAGTAAAGCTGTGTGTGCTCAGGTCCTGAGCCAAAGAGAGCTGGGCTTCACAAGTCACTGGACTGCTTGGGAAATATTTTAGAGAAACTCATGCACTGCTAGACATGAACCTTCCAAGTCACAGCCTTGTCCCTGAGCTCAGTTGGAAATACTGTGCCGAGCATGGTCACAGGGAACCTAATGCTTGTGGAAGTGCCATCATCACTCACAAGTGATGAAACGACCACAAAATCCTTTAGAGCATATTTTTACAAGCAGCAGCATATCAGCTCTTATGTCCTCATCAAATTCCAAATCAAGCAATTACCTTGCAATTCCAAATGGCAATATTATTGTTTGCTTCATTACCTGCTGCGCTCGCTAATGCTGTTTGTGCAGGATGGTCACTATTTCTCCAGCTTAGCAGCAGTCACGTTTTAGCAATGAGCAAAAAGACCCATTATCAGCCTTCCACAGCACCTTGGATCTCTTCAGGATGAATAGTGCAATATAAATGTAGAGGATTATTTAAAAACCCATTGCAAACACTTCTAGAGTATTAGCCATAATAATAGCCTGACTGTTTTATTTGGCAATAATCCAATTCCTTCATCAAGATACAGTACCTGGTGCATGTACTCGCAGACCAACCGACTGGCTCATAAAATAGCAGGGTGGCAAAATTATCAGGAAAAACAATGATGTGCTTTTATATTGCTGTAAGTTATGGGTGTGTAATAAAAGGGGAACCTGAAGTTCTTGAGCCAGTAAGCATAAAGGTGAGAGGTTTACAGCTGCTATAAGTCCTGAAGTGTGCATTTAATGCTGCACAATTTTTAGCTGTTCAGCCTGATTTTTGTGTACTGGACTAATAACAATAAAGGTGAAGCAGATAATGTAAAGAGCTGGAAACTGTAGCAAGGCAATGTTTTCTTTGAGAAAAGAGCAAAGGGAGATGTGAAACACTTGAAATCAAAAGTAAAAATGTACAGGCCTCCATAAGAGCACGAATGAGGCATTGGCCTAAATTCACTACACACCTGGTTTATTTGAAATCTGAGGAGCAACCCAGAGAAAAGTTCACTTTGATATTTAAGGAATATAGCCATAATTATACAATTACAGCCGATGTAGTTTCTATGAGATTTAGTTTCTAATCTAGTGCTTATTAACAAATCTGCAGCCACTCTGCAAAGGGGGAATGAGGCATGGTAGGGTGCCAGCATTGACAAAAGCAGATATATCATATTCATTGGTGCCTCTNAAGGTTGATAATATTCATCACTATTAACCAAATAATCCCTGAACAAATGATGCCTGGGGATCTGCACAACTGGCTGCTTGTTAAAACTTTATTTTTCAACCAAACATTTGTTTAACATGAAGAAAACCTCCTTGGAAGGGTTTCCTGAGTTGTGCTCTTGGGCTGTCAGTGACTGGTAACAAGTTTGGGTGTGGGTGTGCTGTGTGCACTCAAGGCTGGCAGAAGCTCCACAAAGGAGACTTGTACTCTAAACTCAGCTCAGTCCTGGAGCAGAGCATCTTAGGCTTAAGTGCAATGATTTTTAGAGGCATCTCCATAAATAAGTGTGATCTTCAGCCTTTCTGTTGCTGATTGAGTGAAGCATGGCAGAGGGGCGAGGTGATCCTTCATCACCTTGCCAGCTCCTCGGCTGAGTGGGTGGGCTTGCCGACTGAGCAAACCTCAGCTCGCAGATCTTCCTTAGCTCCTCATTGTTTGTTCCTAAAGAAAAGCCTGGAAAGGAGCAGATCCTGATATCTACATATGGCTCAACTAATTAAGAGATGCTTTAGGCATAGAGCTAATCAAGCCTTAGAGCAGCTCTGTGCTGCAGATGCTTCTTTTCTGTGACTACAATGGGGCTCCATCATTCACCTCCTGTGAACTATGGGGTTTCTCCCATCACAACTATTGTCACCAGGGAAGAAAGTGTTACTCAACACAAGTAAATGTGACAGCAGCTGGGTCCATAGTTAAGTCTAATCTGCTCTGAAGTGAGAACTGACATAGGCCTAACCCTGCTGGATGAGTCAGTGGCAGAACCAGGGCGAGAAGAAGAATCCCTCATTACCAGCTCTGCGATATAAACACATGCCTTCCCTCTCTGCCTTCCCAACCCTTCATTAAAACAGAGGTAGCAGTTAGATTTAGTTTATTTTTTTTCTCAAGATGAACTTTCACCTGTTTTTTGAGTTGGGCAGGAATCCTTCTTCTCCTTGCCTTGCTCTTCCTCAGCTTTCTCTCTTCCCATAAAGCACCAGACTGTCAGGCTCCTCACTTTTGCCAACCTGAAACAAAAATTGCTAAAAACCAGAAATGCTTCATGTTTGCTTGATTGCCCAATACCTGTCACCTGGGTACAGCTCTTGTAACTGCATTTCATTCTTTGTGGGGCACTGCAGCCCCACATGAACATTTAAAAGCTGTGAGTCAGGCCTTCAAGAAAAGTCATGCATGACTTACAATCACAAGGTTGATCAAAAACAATAAAATGCATATTTTCAATTTGCCTTTGGGTTTTCTAAGGTTTTGAGGCACAACCAATACAGGTCTTCAAGCCCTGCTTTGCAACCATTAAGGGTAGAAATTCAGGGTATTCATTTGTCATGAGCTACACATAATTCTTGTTTTCAGAAAAACAGGTAATTATAAAACCTAATGGCCAGACTTGGCAGCACTGGTGCTGACACTGAATGTACTTACTGAAACTAAATGTGTGATTTTTTTTCCCTTTCCATCTAGAATGAGGGTTTTGCTTTTCACTTCAGCACAATGTCTCAGTGTTCAGATATGTCAAACTACTTGAGAAAGCGTAGATTGCTTTTGCTGGGGCTTTTTTAAAAATTGTATCAATAGGTTGGCGTTGGATGAAAGTGACAGCGGGGTGGACTGTCCCCTGATTCTGCACTTTAAGCCTGTGGTTGACTGAGCCACTGATTTGGTTTGAGTTTGCCATATTGATTTCACCTCTTCACCTTCACACAGCTCCATACACTTGGACTGAATACCATTCTGAATTTACAACGAGAAAAAGAAGAAAAAAAAAGGAGAGAAGACTGATTTTCTTTTTCTCAGTGTAAATTTTGGACATTACAGCAAGACACTCGAATGGCTGGACTTGGCACACGCCATCATCCAGACCTTCAGACTAAACACCTCGCTGGCAGCCGCATCCCTCGGGTAAATAGGATTCTGCAAAATGACAACACAGCTTGTCTGGGCAGGGGACAAGCCACATCCCAAAGTAAATAATGAGCTCCCTCAGGCGCTCATGGCCATCGCAAACATCACCACCTTCTGCTTCCTGTGCGAGATGCAATTCCTAGAGCTTGTGTTCTTGGATGCAAAGACAGCACTAATAGTACCTGCCAAGACATGCGGGCCTTCCCTTGAAAAAAAGGATGAGAAAACAAAATACATATGATAGATGTTAGTCATGTCGCTTACTGCACGGTTGGCACACTCTCCACCCGCGGCTCCGATACTCACATCCAGGATCTGGGGATGAGTCACACACACTGCATATGCACTTACAGGCACTCTGAGAACGTACACAGAACATAATGGGAATTTCATGATGTCCCAACTCGCTTTTGCTTCCCTTTGTGCAACAAGAAGTCTGCAAATCTTAGACGGAGCCCTTTTTCTCTGAGATGAGGTTGCTGAATGGAAAAACATAGCATCCCCACACGGAGCTGCATGTGTGGAACACCAGGTTTTTTGCTAGAAAAATAGAATAATGTTGCATGTTACTGCTGGCCATGTGGCCCTGCTGATGATTTTCTGAAATCTCCAGATTCTGGAGTCATGGTAGCACTCAAGAATCTCTATTAAAAAGTTTTCAGCCTCCACATTTGTAAAATAAAGCTGGTTTCATGTGATTCCCCAGCATATCAAAAAGTGAAGACAAATAAGAACACACTGAATCTGTATTTTGAAGACTGAAAGTCTGCAAGCCAATCATATGGCTTTGGGGGACCTGAAATTATTTCTGAACAGCTTGTGTCGACAACTTTCTAATTTTCCTTTAACAACTGTGTCTGTGCTTGCGTGGTTTGGCTTCCTACACCTTCTCTAAGAAAGCTATCAATGTTATTTTGTGTATGTTAAACTTGTTTTATTTTTTCTTCTAGTTCCTCAGTCACTAACAGGACAGATAGCGTTACATGCAGGGCAATTATTCAGGCATTACAGGATGAAAATGTGGACTATATTTCCCTGGGAAATAAAGATTTCAGACAGTCTTTTCCACAAATGGAAAAGGAATGAACACTTCAACACTGCCTGTTCTGGTTCCCTGCTTCCAGCAATAGAAATGTTGGGTTGGTTTTTTTTCCTTGCTTGAAAACAGAAAGTTTGTTAAAAACAGGGATTCAAAACGGAAGGACAAAAAAGGCACAGAGCTAACATAACATGCTGAAGGGAGAATGTTTGTTAGCCTTTAGTGGTAGTGCCTCTCTTCCATGAGGTTGTTTTACTGCAGGCAAAACACAACAACATAGCAATGAATAAAATATTAAATGCTGCTGAGATTTTTAGAAGGACATTTTTATAGTTCTACCAGGTGCAGTGACATTCTTTTAATTACCTGGGCATGACAAAGAATGCTGCAAAGCTGAAGTGTTAATTCTCTGCTATACATAAAGCAAGAAAGGTAACAGACAGGGGAGGGAACTGAGCTGCAGATAGAAGATTCTGGTCTGTGCACAGAAATGGTCAATGCTGTTTGTTCTGATCTGCCCGTAGTTATTACATTGCTAACAGGTGGAAATCATTTTGAAGGGTATAAAACCCAGTCATAAAAAATATCACTTGATTTATCCATCAAGTGAATTCCAAGTACTGGTGTCTTCCCAAATGCTGGCACTCTACAGTGTTTCCTATTGTGTCTTAATTTAATATATGTAACACTGTGAGGGGTAACATGCCCAGTCACCTGCTAACGCTCACCCTTGTCTTCCTCCAGACATTTACTAAGACATTTCTCAAGACCTTACCAGGACCTCATTCTTCAGGAGAAGAATCAGTCCTGACTCCACTGAAATATTTTCTACAAGTGGTGTCAATGAGAAATCAAACCACATTTTTTGGCAATTAATTGAGTTGTCCACTGAGCATTGTGAGTGCAAATACTTGCCCCTATGCTAGACTTGCTCCCTGGATGCTGTTAGAGAAATGCTTCCTTAGCAAGAGACTGAGCCTGAGAACGCCTGAACATCTGCCATGTCCTCAGCTCCTGATGACTTCAAGGACAACTGAACTCATCCCGTTTTTATCTGCCTTTTGCAGGTCCTCTCCCTTCTTCAGGACCTGATATAATCCTACATAATGAGCACTCTTTGACACTCAGCGACTCACAACATGAGGGATTATAAGGTAGGGAAGTATTATCTAACATCATGGCAGAGAGAAATTATGCATTTTGCCCAAGATCATACAGAAGATCTGTTGTAGCACTCAGAAAAACATCGCAGAGAAGTAAGTTTTTGTTAGGTATGGACTAATACATGGGTCTTTTATGTGTATTATTTTCCCTGGTTTACTTATTGCTCTGCTTTCTCTGATTTACTCAAGACTTAATATTGATTTTGAACTACCCTGGGATATTTTGTTAGTAGAAAGCTTTCTGGTTTATGGCTTGTGTTTCTCCCAATTCCTCTCTTTCAGTAGGAGTGGCTCTGGCAGCCCAGCTCCAGCACAGTTAGCAGTAGTTTTGTATATGATCAGTGCTTCTCATGGTATTTTCTGCAGACACAGAGAATATTGTAGCATAAAACAGCACAAAAGATTGTGTGTCTGTGCCACAGTTCATAATCCAGCATTTTAGCACCAATGCATCTCCATCACTGCGTTAAGCTGTGAGCTGGGCCAGCTGAGTTACAAACTAGGTCACCTTCTCCAATCCCTACCAGACAGGTGGAAACATCTCACAGAGAGGAAAGATGCAGAGAGAGGGGGGTGATGAACCAGATCCTTCTGTGGCCAGGCCCACCAGTGCTCATCTGGAGAGCTGTGACCCGGGGGTGTGATCACTGCTGTGTAGGTACACACTGGACAAGGTCTTCATGAGCTGGCTTGATTACCAGTAGCATTCAAATTGTTAAAGCCAGAGCTTGGCACGGGCTAGTGACTCAATAAATATTATTCTGACTGGTTTTGCAGCCCACGTGGCTCAGCGATGGCTGCTGGTAGCTGTGCCTGAGCTTTGCTTTAAGGTGGGTTGAGCACACCTGTGTTACATAACAGCCACATCAATGCCTGCCATGCAGACATAACTTAATGTTGACATTTTCAACTGTATAATTAGGTATGCCAGCAAATTAACAGCAGCAGTATACCAAGCCCTATTCTTTGCGAGAGCTACTGAGCTTGGTGTGGGGTGTGTAAATATTTTGCTTCAGTTAAGGAAAAGAAATTAGGGAAAATAAATATTCCCAAGCACATTCTAGAGAACATCACTACATAAAACAGCAATTTCCCATAGGAGGGAAGATTTTGCAAGCCTGTAGGATGTCCCCTTTCATTTAGAAGAGGAGAAGTAGAAAAGTAAGGAGAAGCAGGGAGAAGCAAGCTGGGAGAGAGGGTGTGATTTATTGCTCTTCAACTGTAGACCTGTCAGTGATCCAAATCCTCAGTCTTGTTCTGTGTGTACTTTTGCTCAGGAAGTCCGCTGGGCATTTCCCGTGTGTAACTCAGGTAAGTTGCTGGTATGGCTTTTTAGTATGTCCTGGGCAGTGCACAAGACATTAAAAGACAGTATAGGGAATCAGGCATCAGAGTTTCTTCATATTAAATTAAATTAAACAGCATATCAGCTGGAGCAGATCTGCTTTTATAAAATGTATCTGGGATAGGGTAGGAATGAGGATGGACAGGCCTCTGCCCTGATTCTCTGTCCCTGTGGTCCTCACATAGGCTACAGCTGTGCAGGAGCTGCTCAAATGTGATACTACCCAAGGGATTTCCATCTGTTACAGGAGAACAGGAACGCGATACCTCTCCCTCTTTGGACCTTCCTTCTTCCTATGTAGAGTGCAGGGAGCATGGTCTGTAATCTGGGTTCGCTAGCAATTCCTGGGGAAACTGCCAGCACAGAGGTGAGAGATGGATAGACTCTGTCCCTCCTGATGCGATACAACGAGCAAAGTACACCGCAGAAAAGCAGGAAGGCTGTGCCCAATTTCTGGCTAGGAAAACTTGGGGATGTCTGTGATCGCTTTAGGATACTTGAATGAAAGGTACTACCCAAAGGCAGCCCCAGCTATCAATCTTCCAAAAGGCTTCTTTTCTGAGGGAGAATACCAGGACAGCAGTCATTCCATCTCAGCTTCATGGTCCCTGCCAAAGTTTATAGGAGAGCTCAAAGCTGATCATGACACAATACTTGGATATTGTGGGACAAAAATATGTGCTGTAGGTATATTAAAAGTCTCAGCTTCAAATTTCCTAAAGAAAGCATACAAAAATCTCAAATGCATTTTGAGGATCTGTGAAGCTGTAGAAATGTCCTGTTTTATAACTTTCTCCAGTAGAACATTTTATTTCTTTTAAATCCATCAAAATCTAATGGCATTTTGACAGAGAAGGATAATTGTCTCGTTTAAGGAAACACTGATCGGATCTGCTTTGCTGTAAAACTTTTTATCAGCTGCAAATTTCCAGCCGTTCAAGTATCCAAGACTGCTTTAGAAAAAGACTTCAGGCATTATAATTTTACAAGAAGTGAGTAACTGCTTGGTGAGTTTTGCAAAACAAATGGTTTGCTTCTAAGCAATCAAAGCGATGTCTCAGCTTCCCTAATGAGGTGGCTCCCTCAAGGAGCTGGAGAATACTGACACCAGATACTCCCTCTGTTGTTGCAGCAGATTGCCCTGGCACTGACAAATAGCCTATCTGAGCTAGCAAGGTCAGATGGACAGGAACAGAACAAACAAGAATGCCAAACCCGTAGTAGTCTCTAGCTCCTGGCATTCCTAAGCAGGTGGGGAGATGGATGAACAGATATTTTTGTCATTTGGAACATTTGTATCTAGATCCTTGACAGCCACTTCGGGCATATTGTTTGCTTTCTAGACACCAGGATGTGTCCAGGCACTGAGTTTATTCACGCAGAACAACCCCCTAAATCCAAGAATCGAGTGACACAATATGAGCTAAGAGCTCTCCTACATGCAGTGGAGACAACAAAAAGTTGCAGAAGCAAAAACTGGCTCAGAGTACCTTCAGGGATCCACTAAATTCTGCTGGATTTAAAGGTCTCTGAAGGAGTGCTGCTATGAAAGGATCACCAAGCACTGCTGCCCTGACAATGGGATCTTTGCTCCCCTAAAATTTCAAGGACTAGAGCAGAAACAGGTAGGGCCAGCTTTCTTGAGTACCTGGCGACTTTCCAGTGGCTGAAGCCATCCTGTTAGAGCATCTCTGGTCCCTGTGTCCTCACAATTTAGTACCTGGTCACCAGAGCAGTTGGTAGCCTCTGGGCTTTCTGTACAGTGACCCATTTGTGGAAGGGTTTATGCATATGGTATACGGCTACCTTAATGTTACAGAATTTAGGAGCCCAGGTTTTAGTTTTAAATAGTAATTAATAGTAATTAATACTAAAACCCTGTAGCATATACAAAGCATAGACAGAGGCCGACGTGTTCAGAGGGTTGTGCTATGGGCAGGACTGGGGAGCGCGGAGAGGCTCCCAGTGAGACTGGAGTTGCTGTGTTGATGACGAGACATGCACAGCGTGAGCCACTCCTGCCCTGAAAGACTTTACTATCTACACAGACAAAGCAGATGCGGGAGAAGAAAAAACACAGAGGTACAAAATAACTTCTTTGCCTAAATTTACTCATCAGCAGACAATGGCAAACTGTTCTCCTGAATACCAGGCCGTGCTCAATGAACTATTTAACATGGATATTAAAAGCTTACGTAGGGAGTCTTTAGGGCTTTAAAAAGCCCCAGCCCAGATTTCTAAACAAGGCTATCTAGAAGGAAGCTCCCAGATTTGTAACCACGTGGCTACACAATCTGCCTCATTTTGAAAGATGCTGAGCTGCCCGGTGGCTCCGACTCGAACCAGAGCAGCGCTGCCCTGGGGAATTTCTCCTCCCTGCGTTTCCCCCCGCTCAGGAAAGACACCGAGCAGCCGGTTTGGTCTCAGCTTGTGCAGCTCCAAGGGCACCCCTGAGCTGCTGGCCCTGAAGCGGTGCCATCCCTCTGGGCAGGGCAGCACTGACCTGGCTCCACTGCCCACTCGGACGCTTCTGGGCAGCGGTGGGCATTGTCCGACGTGCTCTGCCTGGCATCTCGCTTGCCTGTTTTCACAGGTTTCATCCATTAATTCTCAAACTCTGCCTGTGTTGTCACCTGTCATTCTTGGTGATCACTCAGTTTTCCCCAGATGATCTCCCATCCTCTGAGAGGCAGAAAAACATTTCGTTATTTTTAGGGATGTACTCATGTCTCTGATTAGGAAACCAGTATACAGAAAATAAAAGCAGACTATTAAAGTTTTGTACAATATGAGGCTTTTTTATTCCAGCCATTTTCACAACAGAGTTGATGAGCAAGGCTCTGGAATGCCATACATAAATGCCAAGAAATCGGATTTTCATTTCTGCTTTTTATTTTGATGAGAAATAGTCCCTGGGTTTTGGAAAATGAATGCTGAAAGCTGGAAATCCTGATGGTAATTGATGTTTTTTCATTTCCATATGTGCATCTTTCTTGCAAACTATGTAGCATCAGCACAGTAAATATCCTTTATGTAATTTAAAAGTAAAATGCATCACAGAGCATGCTAATAGAGCTTGATGGTAATATCATATAAACAGAAGCATGAGGGAGTCTGAAAAAATCCTGGGCCAATTTCTGCTCTTGGCTAAAATCCTACAACCCCCTTGAAGTCAGTGGCATTCTGGGCTCGCAAATACAAGCAGAATTTGGACTCTAATTCTGCAAATCTCTGAATGTGGGCATTGCAATGGAGAGCTGGCATTGCTGCCATTTGGCTGCTCAGTTATTGCCAAATAAATGCTGGGCCCATTTTCCAGTAGGCCTGGGTAGCTGAAACTCCAGCTCATCCTGTTAGGATAAGGCATAGAACAGAGATCAAAGTACCTGCGGATAAAAAAAAAAATCCAGTGAGACTCAGAATCAAATAAAATAAAATTTAAGATTCACTTGTTCACTTGTGCTTATTTCTTTTGTATTTTTATAGGCTGTCTCTCAGGAAGCAGGGGCTGATTCTGCTCTTGATAAAGTCTGTGGTAAAAATCTCAGCAGTGTCAGGAGCTGCACACTAGGCCCCAAACAACAAGATTAGAACTGAAATGATGTTGGCACTAAACATCAGATCCAAAGCCCACTGAGGTGAAGAAGAGGCTTCCCATTTACCAGCTCTGAAGATAAATCTACTTCAAAATGAATACATTACTAAGATTCCTCTAGTGATTTCTAAAGCTTTAGCAAAAGAAATAACAAGCCACTATGGCAGAAGCAAATATAAAAGGAACCAAAGGAAAAGGTCCTCTGTGTTAGCAGATAGATTAAATGGATTTGGGAGAAGGGAGTAAAAATCAGAAGAAACTCCTTTCAGAAAAATTGTGCCCATATTTTCTACAGAGGTATATGAATAGATAGTCCTTAAAACCATGAAAATAAGTTGTGCTGGGAAATGAAGGTGATGGGAGCATTAATATATGAAAGCAGATGTCAGTAATGCAGGTCAAGGAGGAGAATAAACACCATCCAGTTGTGACGTTATAGAAGAGGAAGTAATGTTCACTGATTACCACTCACCGTTTTGCCACACATCATCAAATCGCTGGCACAGCTGGGAAACCTTTCACCTCTCTCCTAGGTGTTTCAGCTTGGACTGGGATCCCCTGCCTAACTGTTTGGAGCTTCTTTTGGATTTCTCTGTCAAAGCAAAATCATGCCTGGTAGAATGAAGTTGTTCCATGAAGAACATCCCACTGAATATCCCTGTGTTTCAGGCAGTCCTGTGCCCTGCTGAACATTTGTGTACTCTTAAAAATAAAAACTATTCTGATCAACTTAAGGTGGACCAATAGCCTCCAACTCCTTCTCTGCAGTGGTCCACAGAAAACAGGCTTCTGTTTTCAGCTGCTGGCCCAGAATCACTTTTGACTTCTTCAGCTGATCTCAGAGGCAGGGATGCCTTTCTCTGGGTGGTTAAAACCTTAGTCATTTCTCTGATTATACACTTCTCTTTTAATGTTTATCCCCCTTGACTTCAGCAAGGTTTTTTAACCTATCTGTCCGTAGATCCTCAAATCAGACAACTGAATACTATTTCTGCAATATTATGCTTTCCATTCACAGTGGAACAATACGTACATTTAATTTTTAAATGCATCCTTTATTCTACCCCAAGAATAAGCCTGGCCATCTTGTTTGGGAATTTTCTTTCTCAGAGACAGTTTGACTACTAGCTTTTCTTTAATGCAAATGGCATAAAACTTTGTGTTCCCTGTTTTCCTAGAGGTTGTTTGCCTCTTCTGAACTGTGGCAGCTTCTGACGGTACCAAACATAGCGACTCTGAATGCTCCAAGAAACCCACTTACTCCTGCATTATTGCAACTGAGTTTTCTCATTTCGGCACATGAGAACTGATGAGCGTCAGCCGCAACTTGAGTAAGATCACATCTGAACATTCTGCTGCTCCCCCTTGACATCTGATGCCACAACTTAACATTTGTTGCACCATGTGTTGCTGGTCAGTAACTCCTGGCAGGAGGTGTCCGTCTTGTTCTCTGTTTGCATTTCCCTTGTATTTACGCTGCTGTTCTGCCAGCTGTTGTGCTGGTCACTCACAACTGCAGAACAACCAGCTGGCCTTTTCCTGAACACTGAGGATGTTGTGCCCTACTATTCTGCATTTATGTTTCCAGTGGTGAGATGAAACTTGACACAAAGAAAGCAGTCCGAGAACAACCAGAGGGAATTTACGGTTTAAAAAAATCAAATTAAAAAAAGATGATCATGGAGAGGCTGGGAGGAATGTGATCATCACTCCCCACAGCTCCTTATGATTACTGCCAAGACCATGAAAGCGCTCCAAATAATGTTGTGGTGAATGCTGTGATACCCACATGCAATGCAGGTCATCTTCTGCTCATGCAACCTGGCATTTGGAAAACCTATTGCATCAGCAAAGACAGCCAAGACTGAATAATCTCTACCAAAATAGCTGTAAAGTTATGCTAGCACTTCCATGCTGGTTGCACCAGCATTTTCTAGTGTTGATCCAAGCTCAAATATTCAAAACAAACAAACAAGGTGTTTTCTTCCCATTAAGCCCTTTTTCCAGGTTTATGGATCTACCTACTCAGCTCTCAATGTGGCTGATAGCAAGCTCCTGGCAATGGCAAGTCTCTGCTTGGACTTTATCTTTGCTGAAATCTTTATGTGTCCCCTTGCAATGCTTTCCTCTGCTCAAAAAAAGACCCCAAATTTTAAATCTCTTCACAGTACCCCTAGGAAATCAATGATCCTGATGGGTCCATTCCAGCTCAGTATATTCTGTGATTGTATTAAATGGAAACGGGTTTTACCCAGCCTCAGCTTCTCTGGCTTCACAACTGCACTTTCCCTTCCCTCCTCCAAAACTCTCTGCAAACTCCTCTCATCTCCTGGCAGCTCCTCCAGCCCTGGCCTGCTCCTCTCCTCTATCCACAGATAAAATTCTGCTTTTATTTGGCTTGTTTCATCTCCCTGGAATCCTGTACTCCCTTCCTAGCTGCTTCAAGCCATCAAGTCACTCATCATCCTTAAAGCTCACCTTTAAAACTTCACTGCATAGTATGGGCTACAGCCGGCTGTGACAAGTGGGGAGTGTACTAAAAAAAAAATAAAATGTGTATGTATACTCATATATCGGGTGTGAGGTGGAAATGGTGTGCATGTAAAGAAGCTGCAGTGGATTGTCTCAGAGCCCCACAAGAAGAAAACAGAAGCAAGCAGGTGGCATTATAGATAACAAGAGACTCCAAGCCCACCGCTGCCTTCCCACAGGAGGCTGTGGGGGACTGACCCCACACAGCGCCCCGAGCCCCCCTAGGCGACCCCGCTCGGAGAGACTTTCCCCTTCACGGACATGAGGGCAGAGAGAACGGCAGCAGGCACAGCCACGGGTATTTACAACAAAATGAATTTATCTGTAGGGCAGGAGGGCGGACGCCACCGCCCCCAGCAGCCGCTGCCCGCTCGCCCTCCCGCCGCCGCGCTCGCCTCAGGTCACCCCTGCGGGCGGGGGCGACATGGGGCGGGCCGCTGTCCCTTTAAATAGCATTCCGTGGTTCACGTCGTCGCCGTCGCCATGTAATAATTACTCGCGGGCCGTAGCGCCGCCTCCCGCTCCCCGCGGCCTCCCTTCCTGGGCTCCGCCAATCAGCGCCCGCCCGCGTCACTCTGAGGGCAACGAAACACGGAGAAAGGGGAAAAAAAAGTTTGGTGAGGAGCGAGCGGGGCCGGCGGGCGTGGCGGGCC